>JAABKJ010007545.1:293515589-293681898 GCA_011634705.1 Andricus grossulariae
ATGGGATTTTAAAGGATTTGAAATATTTTAGGGTATTTTTAAAAATTCCAAGGAATTTTCAAGAGCTTTTAAAAGTTTCAAGGGTTTTAAAAAGATTTTAAAGGATTTGAAATATTTTAAGGTATTTTTAAAAATTCCAAGGAACTTTCAAGAGCTTTTAAAAGTTTCAAGGGTTTTGAAAAGATTTTAAAGGATTTGAAATATTTTAGGGTATTTTTAAAAATTCCAAGGAACTTTCAAGAGCTTTTAAAAGTTTCAAGGGATTTCAAAAGATTTTAGAGGATTTTAATGGTTTAGGGTATTTATTAAAATTCCAACGCATATTCAAGAACTTCACAAATTTTCAAGCAATTTCGAAGGATTTTAAAGATTTTAGGGTATATTTAAAATTTCCAAAGAATTTTTAAGAGCATTGAAATGTTAAAAGAGATCTCAAAAGATTTGAAAATTTTGAGGATTTTTCAAGAACTTTAAAAAATTTCAAGGGGTTTTTAAATAACATAAGGTTTTGAAATATTTTGTGGTATTTTAGAAGATTCCAAGAAATTTTCAATTGATTTAAGTTATTTGATGGGCTTTTAAAGGATTTGAAATATTTTAGGGTATTTTTAAAAATTCCAATGAATTTTCAAGAGCTTTTAAAAGTTGCAAGGGTTTTAAAAAGATTTTAAAGGATTTGAAATATTTTAGGGTATTTTTAAAAATTCCAAGGAACTTTCAAGAGCTTTCAAAAGTTTCAAGGGATTTCAAAAGATTTTAGAGGATTTTAATAGTTTAGGGTATTTTTTAAAATTCCAACGCATTTTCAAGAACTTCACAAAGTTTCAAGCGATTTCGAAGGATTTTAAAGATTTTAGGGTATATTTAAAATTTCCAAAGAATTTTTAGGAGTATTGACATGTTACAAGAGATCTCAAAAGATTAAAAATTTTAAGGATTTTTCAAGAGCTTTAAAAAATTTCAAGGGGTTTTTAAATATCTTAAAGGTTTTGAAATATTTTGTGGTATTTTAGAAGATTCCAAGAAATTTTCAATTGATTTAAGTAATTTGATGGGATTTTAAAGGATTTGAAATATTTTAGGGTATTTTTAAAAATTCCAAGGAATTTTCAAGAGCTTTTAAAAGTTGCAAGGGTTTTAAAAATATTTTAGAGGATTTTTAATATTTTAGGATATTTTTAATTGATTTCAATAATTTGTAGTGATTCCGAAGTATTTTAATTTGTTTAGGGTATTTTAATAATTCCAAGGAATATTTTCAAAATCTTCAAAAAGTTTCAAGCAATTTCAAAACCTTTCAAAGGATTTGAAATATTTTAAGGTATTTTTAAAATTTTCAAGGAATTTTTATGAGCTTTGAAAAGATTCAAGAGATTTCAAAAGGTTTTAAAGGTCTTCAAAATTGTAAAGAATTTTTAAGAGTTTAAAAAAATGTCAAGAGATTTTCATATATTTTGAGGTATTTACAAAGATTCCAAACAATTTTTAATTTAATTTAATATCCTGAAGGGATTTCAGGGAATTTGACAGTTTATGGTATTTTTTAAAATTCGAAGGGATTTTCAAGAACTTTAACAAATTTTAAAGGATTTCGAAATATTGAGAATGATTTGAAATATTTTAGTGTATTTAAAAATATTCTAAGGAATTTTCAATTGATTTCAGTAATTTAATGGGATTCGAAAGGATTTTTAATATATTACGACATTTTGAATTATTCCAAGGAATTTTCAAGAGCTTTAAAAGGTTTTAAGGGATTTCAAAATATTTTCAAGGATATGAAATATTTTAGAGAATTGTAAAAGATTCTCAGTAATTTTTTTTATCGATTTCGATAATTTTAAGAGATTTAAAAGAGTTTGCAATATTTTAGTGTATTTTCAAAGATTTCAAGGCATTTCCAAGAGCTTTAACAAATTTTAAGGTATTTAAAAATATTTTGAAGGATTTTAAAAAATTGAGGGAATTTTAAAAGATTCCACGGAATTTTCAATTGATTCCATAATTTAATGGGATTTCAAAGGATTTGAAAATATTTCAAAGGACATGTGATATTTTAGACAATTTAAAAAGATTTCAAGGATTTTTTTATTTCAATCATTTAAAGGGGTTTCAATCGGGTTTGAAGGTTTTAGGGTAACTTTTAACATTCGAAGGACTTTGTCAAAAGTTTTAAAAAGTTTCAAAGGATTTGAAATATTTTAGGATATTCTAAAAGAGTCTAAAGAATTTCTATAGATTCCAATTATTTGAAAGCATTCCAAATAATTTAGAAGATTTTTGGCTATTTTTTTAAATTCCAAGGAATTTTCAAGTCAGAGCTTTTTCAAAAGATATCAAAGGATTTTAAATATTTTTGGGGTATTGTAAAAGATTTCAAGTAATTTTTAATAGATTTCAATTATTTGTAGATATTTCACAGGATTAAAAAAATCTTAAAGTATTTTGAAAAATTCCAAGGATTTTTTTTATTTCAATAATTTAAAGGGATTTCCACCAATTTTAAAGGCTTTAGGGTATTTTTTTTTTAATTGTAAGGAATTTTCAAAAGCTTAAAAAATGTTCAAAGGATTCGAAATATTTCAGGATATTTCAAAAGATTCCAAGGAATTTTTACATATTTCAATTATTTTAAAAGCTTCCAAAGACTTTTAAAGATTTTTTGCTTTTCTTTGAAATTCCAAGGTATTTTGAAGTCAGAGCTTTAAAAAATTTCAAGAGATTTCAAAAGATTTGAAAGCTTTTGAAATATTTTAGGGTATTTAAAAATATTCCATGGAATTTTTAATAGATTTCAATAATTTTAAGGTATTCCAAAGGATTAAAAAAATCTTAATGTATTTTTAAAAATTCCAAGGAATTCTCAACAGCCTTAGAAAGTTTAATGAGATTTCAAATAATTAAATATATATTTTTTTAAATCCGAGGAATTTTTAATAGATTTCAATAATTTTAAGGTATTTTTAAAACTTCAAGAGCTTTAAAAAATTTCAAGAAATTTCAAAGGGTTTAAAATATTTTTTTTTAAATACAAGGAATTTTTAATAGATTACAATATTCTTAGGATATTAAAAAAAATCCAAGGAGTTTTCAAGAGCTTTAAAAAGTTTCAAAGGATTTTGGAGGTAAAATTTCTTCAATTTTATGAAATTCCTGATACTCCTTGAAATATTATAAAATTCCTTTAAATCTTTACAATCTGTTAAAATCAAATAAATTTCCTGGAAAAATCTATAAAATTCCATGAAATTTTATATTTCCTGAAATCCTAAATAATTTATTGAAAAATCTTGATAGCTTTTAAAATCCCTTAAAATCATTAAAAACTTTAGAAATCTTATTAAATCATTTTAAATTCTTTAAAAATCCTTTGGAATCTTAAAATATCCTAAAACCTTAGAGGACCTATTAAATCCTTCTAAATCTTCCGAAATTCTTTAAAACTGCAATTTTTTTTATTTTCTTTAAATCATTAAACTTCTTGGAAATTCCCTCAAATTTTTTAAATCTCTTGAAAATTCCTTGGAATCCTTGGAAATACCCTAAAATATTTAAAATCCTTTGAAACCTTTTAAAATACCCTGAAATACTTAAAATGCATAAAAAACCTTAAAAATTCTTCAAATCTATTCAAAATATTTGAAAATCTTTTCAAATTTTGAAAATACTTTGAAATCCCTCAATTTTTGTGAATAAATTCTTTACAATCAGTTAAAATATTATAAATTCTATGAACTCTTCATAAATTTTTGGAAATTAAAGGGAATTATTTAAAACCGCATATTAAACGAAACATTTGAAATTATTTTCAAAATATTTGAAATCCCTTCATTTTTGTGAAATTCTCTGTAGCTTATAGAAATATTATAAAATGTTTCGAATTTTTTTTATATCTATTGAAATCCGTTAAAAATTACTTAAAATTACTTCATAAAAATCCTTTGAAATTTTTTAAATTCTATCAAGACCCTTGAAATCATTAAAAATTCCCTAAAACCTTTTACATACTGTGAAATCTTTCAAAATCCTTATGAAGTTTAGGAAATTCTTTGCAATCCTATAAATTTTGCTTTAATCTTTGAAAATCTCGGAAAAACATTAAATCCCTTAATTAATTCTTGTGCAGTCCCGTATGGACTGCTGTAAAATCTTTTTAATTTCCTTAAAACGCTCAAAAGCTTTGAAAATTCTTTAAAATAATTAATATCCTTGGAAATTTGATGAATTTCCTTAAAATCGGTTAAAATCCTTTCAAATCCCTGGAGCCTAAGCTTTTTTCAGTTAAGAAAAAAGAACCCTAAGTTTGAAAAAAGTCTGATACAATTGTATGATGAATTGATGAATTAAAAATCATTTAATTTAAATTTAGAATTTACTTTGTAGTTAAGTTTTCTTAAAGATTATAAGGCATTTTCAAAAGATTTAAAGAATTTCAAGGGATTTTACTGATTTTTAGGAATTCAAAATTTGTTCATACGGTTGTAATGAACTTTATATAATTTTGGATGATTTGTGAGAATTTCAATTACTTTAAGGGATTTTAAAAGCTGTCCAGGTATTTTAATAAATTGTCCAGAATTTCATGAAATATCATCAGATTTCATAGAATTTCACAGACTTTTATGATATTTTCATCGCCTTCATAGAATTTATTCACAAGAAGTCAGTAATTTCGTATGGTTTCAAAGATTTTCAGATATTTTCAACGATTTTTTGCAATTTATTTGGAATTTATCCTAAATTCTTCGGAACTTTCTTGATTTTTTTAAATTGTCTTTTTCTATTTAAATCACTTCTTTGAAGTAAATTAGTCTGTGGCAGCCCTGAGAATAATAAACTAAAATTCAAAATGGTTTTATTCCATTTATAAAAGATCCTACTCTCTAAATATGAATCAGTGAGATTTCACTGATTTTCAGTGAAAATCGTTGCTGATTTCAATCACTGATCCATTTCCACTGATTAAAATTTAGAAAGTATATTAAAAATATTGTTAATGTCCAGAGAAATAAAAAATTAAAGAAACGTCAGGGAATTTTGAAAATGAACTTTTGCGGCCACCCTGTCTAGTGTTTTTTTATAAGCTTTTTAAATTGAAATATTCGTGCTCAGAAACGTGTTGAAAGAGATTTGAGAAAGCAAGAAGTTAAGGAAAAGAAATCTGGAAAGCAAGAAGAAAAAGTTCTTGAGGTTATTCTCAGTAGAAAAATCAAACTAGATTCGATAAGCGGTAAAGGCATTGTAGAATTGAAGGATTTGGAACCACAAGTACCACAAATAGCTCAAAATGTCGTCCACTTGGATGAAAATGAGAAATTAATTTGGCCAGTTATGATTCTCTACCCGGAAGTCTTTCAGACCGATTTTATACAAAACTTCCATGAAGACTCGACGTAAGTTTTATTGGGATGAAAATGGGACTTTTCAATTTTCAAAGTTGCAGTTCAAACTCGAGTTCAAAACTTTTTCCAGGTTCGAAGAGCAACTCGAGGAACTTTTTAAAGATCCTCCTCCATGGGATATGGACAGAAAATATAGTACGAAAAGCGTCAATGTGTATTTTGAAGGACATAACAAAATTAGTGTCAATAAAATAGATATCCGGAAAACGCTCTGTCAGATTTTACAAGACGAAAGGTGAATAAGAGAGTTTTAAATTAAATTTATCCTTTTTTAGTTTGAGAATTCAGATCTACAATTTTAAAATCAAAAATTTTTCTTTTAAGGTTTATCATTCGTGGAGGCACTCCATCGTTTTTAGTGTTGCTTGCGAACAGCGAAGCTGAAAAACGACTTTTAGCTAATTATTAATTATTGTAAAAAATACATCTAATTTCAGTGTATTATGTGAAAGTTGATACCGAATAAATTTATTTTTAACTTAAAAGTTATAATAAATTACTGGACACACAATTATTTGAAGAATTTAGCTATAAAATATTTCAGTATGCAGCGTGGATCTAGAGAAGATAGCTAAGGCGAATTAAATTGACCTTTGCTAACCAATTTTATACTAGCACTTATGATTCGCATGCTGTGCACGCGATAAGTTTCTTATTAGAAGTCAAATTCTCAATATAAATGTTTTAGAGTGGCCTATAGAAACAAAAACAAGTTTCTGGTCATTTCCAAGGTACCAAACACTTTTCCAAGTCATAAAAAATTAACATTTTAAACTTTCATACCTGAAAAAATGTTAACCTTTAAGTATGGTCGTGCGGTCTCTCAGACCGCACCATGTTTCTGATATGTGGGTCCCTTCAGACTCTGGCAACATGTCATCCTGCATGTAATTGGTGAGTAATATCAATTGAAAGTTCATAGGCGGTCCATGAGACCGCACGTCCACGGTATCATCATAATTTTATGTTTCCGTTTTAAGGTAGTTAAAAGACAAGATGTTACAAACAAATCGAGTGTTTGAGCTTGATACGCCTACCCCAGAGTATGAAACGCGGCCGTTCCAGAACAATTTTACGTCCCGATTATCACTCATTTGAGCAAGAAGTGACAAATTAGTATGGTCGTGCGGTCACAGAGACCGCACCATGCTACTGATATTTGGGTCCCTCCCCTCTTTGGTGTAAAAGATTATTAATAATAAAAATTTATAAGAGTAAATAATTTCTTATTTATTTCAGTGTTCCTTCATATACAGTTATACCCGGATTTAGCTCCACTGGATTATGCCCTTCCAAGAATTGACGCCGCGCAGTGGGGATACGTGAGAGGCATTTGCGGGAGGATTTGCGGTATGCACTCAGGCGTGACAGAACAGAGAGAGAAACCGGAGAGAGACAAAATAGTTCCGCGTCTCTGGATTTAACGTCAAGGTCAGCCCCAAACCCGGCGCTAAATCCAGGTTCGACTGTAGTTGCATAAGTTAGATAACAAAAAATTCTTTTGCTGAAGGTTAAATTTAAATATTGAATACTTAACTATAAAATAAATTGTAAATTTAAATTAAATAATTTTTTATTCATCATAAAATTTTATCAGATTTTTTTCTAACTTAGGGTTCTTTTTTCTTAACTAGAAAAAGCTTAGGTTTCAGGGATTTTAACAGATTTCAAGGAAATCCATAAAATTTCCAAGGATATTAATTATTTTAAAGAATTTGCAAAGCTTTTGAGAATTTTAAGGAAATTTAAAAGATTTTACAGCAGTCCATAAGGGATTGCACAAGATTTAATTAAGGGATTTAATGTTTTTCCAAGATTTTCAAAGATTAAAGCAAAATTTATAGGATTGCAAGGAATTTCCTAAACTTCATAAGAATTTTTAAAGATTTTACAGTATTTAAAAAGTTTTAAGGATTTTTTAATGATTTCAAGAGACTTCATGGAATTTCAAAAATTTCAAAGAATTTTTATAAACTGATTTTAAGTAATTTTTAACGGATTTTAATAGATATAAAAAATTCTAAACATTTGATAATATTTCTAAAAACTACAGAAAATTTCACAAAAATGATGGAATTTCAAAGATTTTGAAGATAATTTCAAATGTTTCGTTTAATATGCGGTTTTAATGAATTCCCTTTAATTTCAAAAAATTTGAAAGGAGTTCATAGAATTTATAATATTTTAATTGATTTCAAAGAATTTATTCACAAGAATTGAGGGATTTCAGAGTATTTCCAAAATTTGAAAAGATTTTCAAACATTTTAAATATATTTCAAGAATTTTTAAGGTTTTTTAGGCATTGTAAGTATTTTAGGGTATTTTAAAAAGTTTCAAAGGATTTGAAATATTTTAGGGTATTTCCAAGGATTCCAAGGAATTTTCAAGAGATTAAAAAAATTTAAAGAAATTTCCAAGAAGTTTAATGATTTAAAGAAAATAAAAAAATTACAGTTTTAAAGAATTTCGGAAGATTTAGAAGGATTTAATAGGTCCTCTAAGGTTTTAGGATATTTTAAGATTCCAAGGGATTTTTAAAGAATTTAAAATGATTTAATAAGATTTCTAAAGTTTTTAATGATTTTAAGGGATTTGAAAAGCTATCAAGATTTTTCAATAAATTATTTAGGATTTCAGGAAATATAAAATTTCATGGAATTTTATTCGATTTTAATAGATTGTAAAGATTTGAAGGAATTTTATAATATTTCAAGGAATATCAGGAATTTCATAAGATTGACTGAAAAATCCCGAAAAATAATATTCCCGAATTGGAAAATTCCCTGATGATAAAATTCCTGAATTTCAACAATTCAAATTTTGTTATAAATATTATTTATTTATTAAAAATACAATAATAAAATATTTTTATTCAAACAAATATTTTTCCAACGTTTGAAGTTTCTAACATTATTTTTTTAATTTACACCAACAATAGTTGAAAAAAATATATTTCTGAATGAACAAATTTTTAAATTATAGTTATTTTTAATTCAAACCTTTTATAATTCGGTAATTTTCTGTCGGGATTTTTCGAATTCGATAATATTATAAACTGTCGCGAATTTTATTATTCAGGACTTTTCTAACTAGGTATTATTATAAACTGTTCCAGAATTTTCCGAATGGGGAATTTTATATTTCGGTAATTTCATAATTCGGAAATTTTACAGTGTCGGGAATTTTATTTTTCGGGATTTTTCAGTCGTTCCAAATTTTAGAGATGAAAATTATTAAGAGGTATCATATCATATGGTATCAAAAAACATTAAAAGTGATTGGATAGATTTCATTATTTAAAAAACCGAGATTTCTTTACAAAAAAAAATCACTGTCATTCATATTCACTGGTGAAAATTGAAGAATACTAAAAAAGTTGAAAATTATATTATATGAATTAGGATCGTAAAACTAAGTCGTAGAAAATGAATAATTTTCAAATCATGTATCACGCTTTTAAGAAATCGTCATTATAATCTAGAGTAGAAAAGTGTCAACGTGAAAATCATTTTGAATAGATTTCAAGAATTTTAAAGGTTTTTAAGGCATTTTAAGTATTTTAAGGTATTTTAAAAGGTTTCAAAGGATTTGAAATATTTTGGGGTATTTCCTAGGATTCCAAGGAATTTTCAAGAGATTTAAAAAATTTGAAGGAATTTCCAAGAAGTCAAGAAGTTCCAAGAAGGTAAATGCAGCTTTAAAAAATTTCGGAAAATTTAGAAGGGTTTAATAGGTCCTCTAAGGTTTTAGGATATTTTAAGATTCCAAGGGATTTTCCGTAAGGCAATCTGTTGGTTATCGCGCTTCGCGCTCGATAATATATTTATCTCGCGCTTCGCGCTCGGTTTTTGTATATCCCCCCCCCCCACATTTGTGCACATACATTTTAAAATTAAATGTCAAATCATCGACAACTGTAATTTGGTGATTGTGACTTCTCTTTTGTTAAAGCTCCTTTGGCGAAATTTTGCGGAGCACCTCTAAACTGCGGTACCAAGACGCACCGTTTAAGATAAAATATAAATTACCGCAGCACCTTCTGCAGTAGTAGATTCAATAAAGCCAATTATTCATCATTAAATTTATTAACACGAGATGCTAGCCGCATAGCACAATTAGTTAGTTGTTAAGATCTGTATATATTGTTAATAGTCCTAAGTTATTTGTAAGCGACACTAATCAGCTTTTATCACTTTTTCCTGAGTAAATTAACTAAATTAATAATGATCCATATCAGTACTTCCAGTATTAATGTGTACCATGTAATATTATTAATAAATTTAGTTTGAATATCGCCAACAAAGATAGGAATCCTAATGTTAACTATTTCCAATTTTTGTATGTTTCGCTGTAACCAAATCTATGATCAATAAATAATATTTTTAAAAGCAAAGCAAGCAAAAGAGAACGACACTTATCCGCCGGCTCGTCTGACGTTGTATCCTCCAATCTCTTGGAGCGAAAGGTATATACCAGCTTCATGTGGTGAGTCCATAATCAACCCTTATTCAGCGAGATCAGGAATCTGCTAGCTTTGTCTGGAGCGTCCTGACTTTTCTTTATTACAATAAACTTCGGGTGGGCTACACAGTTTGTCTGTGTCAAGTCGAACGGAATTTGCGACTGTCAGTTAATTTATCCACCACTCTGTGGTGCGCAATGAATTACAATAGACCCCTAATTGCTGTTATAGTTGTCCCATTGGGCCTAATTCTATCCGCTCTTAGGCAGGTATGCATAAGTAGAGTAGTTAAATAATTGAAAAGGGTATATAAACTTGTCAACCGACTAATAACTATGATACCGATAGCATAGGAATATATGTATATATAAGGACGCTGTATAAGGACGATATATGTATATATATTGACGTATTACCTGTTATGATGTTAACACCTTATTGCTGCCTTATAGAGAATGAAGGAAAACATGTCACCTATGAATTCATGCTTTCTTATTGGAAGTGTTTGACCTCATCTCGAGTATCGTTTCCACTTGATGAAAAGAAAGTAATGAAAAGGAAAAAGAAATAAAATAAGAGAAAAACTATGATAAATATGGCTCTTTGCCATACGCCTCTGGCAAGGAGATAGACTGACGATCATCGAGACTCATCCTATAACCGAAGACTGAAGAGGCAATGCGAGGATCCCAGGCGAATCTCAACTGGCAAAAAACCCCCAGCTGAAAGCACAACTCATCCAGTTGGGGGCGAAGTCTTTTACAGACATTTTAAAAATTTGCATGCGAACTTTCTTCAACTTGAAAGTTTGAGAATTGGAAACTTGTAATTTCCTCTTCAAAGTCACTACAATTTTTGAAGTTTTATGTAAACACTTTTTAAATTAACTATTTGCAAACTGTGAATATTCAAAATTAGGAATAAATAAAAACATTCGAAACTGCATCATTTCAAATTATACAAATATGTTATATTTGAACGAAAGTCACAGATCACTTTAATTTAAAATTAATTCTACGAAACCGATATGGCATTTCAAAATTTATTTTAATCAAGATTATCAATTATAGTTTATAGTGCTCTAAATTGTAGCATATATTTTAATTTGATAATTGGACAATCCAAAGAAAGAACGTATAAAAAGCGTGCATGGGGCGCCATTTTCGCTAGTCCTTTATTATTTCGCTTTATAATGCAACATTAGAAGAGGAAGAACTTAAGTTATAACATAATGTTAGATTCAGAACTAATTATTAGTAATGTACAAATTCAAAATGTTGGTAAATAATATGAAACCCCAAAAGACTCTTATATTTCATTCTCAATATCTGAAGAAACTAGCACGTTAAGTGATCCTGTGAAAGAAAAACTCTCATTATTTTAATATTTTCGAGCTAAGATAAAACCCTACTAATCATTACAAGATAGAACAATCTTTTTAAATTTTTTCAAAAAATAGAAAGTCTTGCAAAATCTGAACAAATTTCGAAATTTCTACATTATATTTCTGAAAATGCTCAGAAGTAGCTACATAGGATAAAATGTTCCAAAATGTCCTCTAATTAATGAAATTTCTTTATATTTTCGAATGGATAGGAATTGTCAGGAAATGGATAAAATTTTTTGAAATTGTACAAGCAATCAGAGTCAAGTTTGTTGTAGAAATTTTTGAGAGATTTGAGAAACCTTACAGAAATTCACATTTGGGAAATTTTGAAAAATTTCCTAAAATTTCTCAAAATATGCTAAAATGTTCGTAAAATTTGAAAACGAGGGAAGAATTTGTCGAAAATTCTTCTATATTTAAAAAATCCATAATGATTCTTAGAAAAACGTGAAAATTCACAAAAGAAGTATACAATTTCAAAAAATAATTTATTAAGTTCTAACATTCGCAGAAACATTTTGTTAAATGTTGTAAATTGTAGGAAAAATTCTACTCATTATCTCATGAAGCTCAATTTTGATGTATTTTTTTACGAATGTTAAACTTTAACGATGATCAGCGGAAAGACGGAGGGGGTTTAACACACGAAACTATTGATTGCAACTAATTTACATACTTTATTTCGAGAGTGACGGGACGACTGAAAAATCCCGGAAAATAAAATTCCTGATTCAGAAAACTCCTAAATCATAAAATTCCCGACACTGTAAAATTTGCGAATGATAAGATTTCCGAATACTAAAATTCCCAAATTGGAAAATCCCGAGAAATAAAATTTCCGACACCATAAAATTCCTGATTTAGAAAATTCCCAAATAATAAAATTCCCGACACCAATTCTTTGCTAAATTTGTGCTATCATGAAGAAAATATATTTCGAGTTTTATGCGGGCTAAATAATTTTTGTGGCCAGGATAACTTTTTTTCATAAAATTGAGTTTTCGCATTTTTCTTACGAACAACAACCGATACGAAAAAATGTTGAACAAATATTTTGCACAGTTAAAAAAGTTCTACAAAAAGTTTCGTTACTCATTTATGGTATTTTGCACCATTTATTTAATTTTTAGAAAAATCGCCGCCATTTCGTTCATTTTTTAATTTTTTTACATTTTCGCACGGATTTTGAAAAAGGGCGATAAAATCTACCAGAATTATATAATTTTGACAAAAAAATGCGATTTTTTGAAAAACAAAGCGAAAAATTCAAATACGCATGACTTCTCAAACATTTTTTGTTGACAAATCGCAAAAATATTTACCGCCTAGTTTCCTCTAATGTAATTATCCCGGATAATAAAATTCTCGAACAGTTTATAATATTTCCGAATTGGAAAATTCCCAAATTATAAAATATCCGAAATCGAAAATTCCAGAATTATACATTATATATAATTTTTTTATATGAAACTATTTGATTATTTTATTTTTAATCAATAAATAATATTTGATATACAAATTTATTGGTTTAAATTCGGCAACTTTCTGTCAGGAATGTTCAAAATCGGTAATATTATGAACTCTCAGAAAGGTTACTGTTTGGGAATTTTCCAATTCGGGAAATTTACAGTGTTGGGAATTTTATTTTTCGGAATTTTGCAGTCGTCTCTTTTGGACTATGCGTTTTTATTTTTTTTAACAATGAACTCATTAATTTTTTTAAACACCTACATTATACCATGTATATTGTATGTATGTACTTCGGCCTACATATCTCTGTTTGATCGGAAATGCAGTTTCCGATGAGAAAACCATATTTTTCTCATCTTCGGAATCATAAATTTGAGTTTCCTGCTTGATTTCTAAATTTTATCGATGGCCAATTTGATATTGATTATTGGCATCATCGTAATAGAAAATTATGAAGATTTGAGAATAGAATTTTTCTGTTGATCAAATAATTATTTCAGCAGTAATTCTGTTTATTTCTTACTGGTGATCTTAAATTATCTTATCGTGAGTCTGAGCATACAAAAATTGTAAACATTGTGGAATGAAAAATACTTGCTGCAAACCGGAATTTTTCATTTGATGTGTTATATTTGGCATTAAGAAGCATATCTTGAATAAACATCACTATGTCACTAGAAGAAGATGAGAATTTTTTTTTTTCAGAAGATCAAGGTGGAGTTATTTCTGATCATTTCGTTCCTTTCTTAATCACAATTTTTTTTTGGTTGATTAAACAAATAGACTAAGCTTCTCACTCTTTTATTCAAATTTCTTATTGATAATTTGTATAACTTCATTCATACAAACTGTCCGGGAATAATAAATATTGTAAAGGTGATTTTTTCCATGAGAGAGCAGATGTTTTTTTCTGGTCTGCAGATATGATTCAAAGAAAAATAGGGTCTTTCTTTTTTAAAGAGAAATTCAAGATGGTTCGAAAAGCTTGATAACTTTAATTATAACTCGTAAATTTTTTATTAAATGTAAAAACATTGCTTTCAGATTGTTTGAACAAAGTTACCAAACATAAGAATTTTTACAGTCTTAAGATGACAATAAATCGTTTGCTTCCAGATTAGTTATAGACATTCAAGGTTTGTATGCGCTACTTTTTAATAGATTTCTGTTTTCGATTTTCAAAAAAATTTCTCACTTGCAAAATTTTCTAATTTTCCACAGAAAATGGTAATTATTGAGAAAACTTTGGAAAAATTATACGCCTTGAATAAGGATGAAGATGAGTGTCTGAGGAAGTTTCTTCTTATTTCATAGTTTCTTTAAAGCATAAGAAACAAATTTTCAAATTGAGCTAATTACTATAGAACTTTCACAGATTTTGTAACCGAAAAGTGAGCCGCTAATGATTAGTACCAAATTACTAAATTCATCAGTCAAGGTATTGACTAGAAGTATTTACTAAGTATTGACTAATTCAAACGTAAAGATAACTAATTGCTAACCCAAAATGTTTAAACTTGCTTAGGACTGTATATAGTAATAAAAAATGTTGTAAAAATAGAAAAATAAGAAAAATATAGCGATCAAATTACATTCTTGACTATATTCAAACAATAAGGCCTAATTTTGAAGTTGTAAACGTGTCCTTGTCTTTTTTCATCTCAAAAACATTTCCTGTTTTTTGTTTAAACACAGTTAAAGTGAAAAAAGCACTTTTTACGTTCTAAAAATTATAATCATTGCTCTATAAATAAATTGTGCACTGTCAGAGTCCTCACGTTCTACTTTTTTACAGAGATATGTTTTGAATTTTTAAAATGTTGTTCGGTTGGAAATTCTCATAATTTTTCACCGAAAATTGGGATCATTTATCGAGCTTTGTTCATAAAAAAAGTTACCTTTAATAACAATTAGCCTGAACAATAAGAAATTGAATCCTTCAAAGAAGTTTAGTTGAATTAAATTGCTTTTTATCTTACACAAAACATACTTCACTGTATCTTTTATTCAAAATGGATGATTATTAAAATTAATAATAATGATGATTGATAGGTAAAAATTTATAATCTTATTGAGGACTGTATAATGTACTTAAAAAACGTTGTGAAAACAGGAAGAGTGAGAAATGAAAAAATCACAAAAATAATGCGATGAAGAGACATTTTTAACACTATTGATACAAGAAGAAGGCCTTATTTTGAAATTGTAAACTTCTCCTTGTCTGTTTCCATTTTCAAAACATTACGTTCAGATTATTTGCACGACATAAATAAAAATAAGATTTTTCTTTTAATTTCATTGGATCATTGGGCTATAAATCAATTGCGCATGTTATGTGTCTTCATGTGCTACTTTTCAACAAAATTCTTCTTTCGATTTTCAAAATTTGTTATGATTGACAATTTAACATGTACTTCCCATAAGAAAAAAAAACACTTTTTCGCACATTTTATTCAGAATCTTCAATATTAGGTGACCCAAATTGAAACCAGAAACTTCTTTTCACAATTGAATATTGAATACAAATGAATAATTATTTTTCAAATATCAACATCATTAGACTGTTTCATGTCGTCTCAAAAAACCCAATATGTAAAAAATTGAGGCTTGCGAGTTTTCGCGCTAATTATTTATGAATTTATTTTGATGTTTTTCAAATACAAATTATTTCTAGGTATTTATATAGATTGTTCAGACAATTTATTTTTGTTTATAACTCGAAATTTTTGAGACCATTCTTTTTCAAGATTATTATTATTATTATCTTTTTCAAGATATTCATAGAATTTGGAAACTCTAACAATTTATCCTCATGACGTTTTTATAAAAAGAAAATTATCAGAATTATAGCGTTTTCCAAATTGAAAAAAAAAAATGCTATTTTAAGCCAAACAACGCACGATATGAAAGAAGTCAAGAAAAGAAAAACGTTGCTTTCTAAAAACTCTACAAGATTATCATAACAATTTCTCGAATTATTCAGAAAAATCAAAAATTCAAATTTTGATCGCACGAAAGAATAATGAAAATAAAAAATTACATTTCGCGCTCAAACTATGCAAGAGATGAAAAAAATGAATCAACAACCAATTGTAAACCCAGAAAAGATTTAAAAAATTTGTTTAAATTCACTTTCTATAGGACACGTAGTTTTTGTTCCGTTCCAATAAAGAACATTATAAATAAAAAAAATTTTATTTGTGGACAAGCGATATAAGCTACAAAACAAATTATGAGACAGAAGTTGTTAACCCAAAAAAAAAAACTACAAATTTGTTATGAATCATTTTTTGACAGGATTTGTAGTTTTTTGTTCAATTCATGAAAAAAAAACATCAAATATGAAAAAATTACATTTTTGGACAAACGACACAAGCTATGAAAAAAATTAATAGATAGGAGTTGCTCTTTCAAAAAAGAGTGAAAGCTTATCCAAATTTTGCATAAATAATTTTTTGATAAGACGCGTAGTTTTAGTTGTAATCGTGAAAAATAACATTGAAAATAAAAAGAATAAAATTGTTTGAAGAACGGCAAAAAATACGAAAAAAAAATAGTGGATAAATGTTGTTCACACGTAAATGATCCACAAATTTGGTACTATTAATTTTTAGATAGGACAAGCAGATTTTCTTTTAATCGTAAAAAACGAGGTTAAAAATAAAAATAAAATTTTTTTGTTGAAAAAAGACACAAAAGACGGAAAAAGTGAAAAGACAAAAGTTGTCCAACCAAAAAATATTTAGAAATTTGTTATAAATTCTCGTTATAAAAATATATTGAGAAAAGTAACTTTTCAGAAAAAGGAAACTAGCTGCAATAACAGTTTATTTATCAAAATTTTCCGCCTAAATCGTATCAACCAATTTGTTTAGAACCACCTGACGCTAGGATGCGTATTTTGAGTTTAAATAATAAAAAATAACATTAAAAATAAACAGATAAAATTTATGGAAAAGAGGCACAACTTGAAATGAAATGTTGACTGAAAAAATATTTCTTTTAATAGTAAACGAAAAGTTAAAAATTTCGGAAAATCCGTAACTAACTAGCATTATTAGAGGAGAAGATTGTTATAAAACATAATAAGTTCTTCAAACAAATATCTTAGTTTAATTTCATTGTTTAAAAAATTATTCTTCCAACTTGTATTTGTTTTGTATTTATTATTATTTTGTATTTACCTCACGCTAATTGAATGGTGGAAAAAATATAAAATTTGTAGAAAAAAACTGCAGGTTTTTAGCATTTTTCTAAAGAATATCATTATAAATAATGATAAATTGTATGGACAATTAGTTCCATCAAAAAAAATATCCCTATCTAACTAAAATGTTAAAAATAGGTTGAAAAATTCGGAAAACACAGCGTTTGTTGATGAAAATTGTTTCAACAAATCTGACCAGGGTTTCGAAAAAATAACCAAAATATTCGAAATTTAAAAATTTATAAATTTAGTTTCGAAAAGAATTTTATAAAAAATTTCTGGAATTCAAAATTATAGTTAAAACTTCTGTTATTCAGACCTAGTTTAAAGACTGGCCATGAATCTTCTAGAAGAACAAATATTTTATAGACGTGTTTTCTACTAAAGATAAAAAAACAAACGGATGAAAATCTTATCATTGTGTAAGTTTTCCTTATTTAAAAGGTCACTGTGTCAAAAACCTCAGTATTTAAGTGACCCAAAAATAGTACCCGGACATTAGTATATTTTTTTATACGTTCATGATGAAGTTTTTAATATTTGCTTTGGCGGCACTTTCTGTCGGTGAGTATACATGATTAAATTAAATAATTAAACAAATTTTTTCTTTTGTATAAAATAAATTTTGCAATGTTATTTGGATTCAAAACAAAGGATCTAAAAATATTTTTAAAAAATGTTCAGAATTTATTATTTCTTTCGAATCACAAATTTCATACACTGTTCAAAGGTTCAAAAAGGTTCATTAATAGAATAAACTGTGTTTTCCAATCTTATTGTAACCAAAAAATTAGCATCACTCTAAAAATAATTGTTTAGTCTGAGTCGTTTAATTTTCTACTATCAGTGGAAATCAATCAACTAGATAGCAATTTATTTATATAAACAAGTAATTACCAGCCCATTTTGTCCCAATTTTCATAAATAAAAAACACTAATGTCCACAATTGGTTTTTTTGAAATTTTTTTATTATTCTGACATAAGATAACACTTTATTAATTTTGTAACATTTTCTTATACGACGAGCCATTATTTATTCATAACCATATAAACAATATATTCTTCGAAAATCCATTCTCCCTCAAATAATCAACGCTTTCTATAAAAAAACTATAAAAATGTACAACCATAACAATTTTTCAAAATCAAAATCAGATTTTGTCGAAAATTAGCACATGAGGATCCTGACTATGCATAATTAATGCAAAGCCTATTGATCTATTGCAATTTAACAAAATTCTTATGTTTTCAATATTGTGCGAGTAATCAAAAGGCAATATTTTGGAAATGAAAAATTTGTTTTTCAATTACTATATAAAGTTTCAAATAAGATTACACATTTTTAGCAAGCAATTGATTATTCTTCAAAATTGAATTAGGAAATATCTTGACTAATCAGATTAGTAATCTTTTACTATTTGTTAGTTGCCCACTTTTTCATAATTAAGTCTGTAAAATTCGACTAATTGATTGTTATTTTGAGATTTCGAAAAATTGTTATTTTTCTTAACATTTTTCACACAATCAAAAAGCAACATTTCGAAAACAGAAACAGACTAGGTCATGATAACAATTTCACAACATGACACTAAAGCGGTCCAAATTTTTTTTCGAATTTTCATCCATAACGCCCGGAAATTTGTCCCAAAAAAACCCCATAATTAAAAAACTGGTTTTGTGAGTTTTTGGCGCTAATAATTTTTTTTGTGGTGTTTCAAATGCACATTGTTTATATAATGTTAATAATATTCTCTTAGAATAATTCCTACAAATTTTGGAGTTCTTTCACAAATTTTCCACTTTTTGTCTAATTTACAATCAGAGTGAGGTGAATAATCAACTACAGTTATAAAACCTATTCGTTTAAACAAGTTATTGTTATTTTTTATAATATTGTTTTTGAAAAATGCTAGAAAATTACCGTTATTTCTGAACTTTGCAGCTTCTGGTCTACTTTTTACTCAAAATGACTTAATAATTAACTCAAATTGGGAAAAATAATTATTTAAACAAATTATCATTGCTTATAACAATCTTTTTCTTTATTAATTCAAGATATTCACGGGTTTTTTCTGAAATTTTTAACTTTTTATCGTATTTTTACTTAGTAAAGTCAGTAATGCAAGTTAACGAACAAAGTTGTTTAAACAATGCATCGTTGTTTATAACTATTTTCTCTCCGAAAATTGCTGAAAACTTGCGGATTTTTCTGAACACTTAAACCTCAATAAGAATTGTTTTCTAAATAGTATTGTATTTTTTGAGTGAATTATTATTTATCTTTTCCCAATATTGAAAAAAAAAAATAATGGCAATAAAGTATATAGCAACAAGAATTTTATTGCAAAGCTTGAAAGAAAAATTTGAAATTGCACATATTTTAATATCAGCCCCTCCTCCGTCATTTTCTGGACAAAACACGCCTCATCGGTGATAATATACATATATAGAGATTCAGAATAACTGAAAAAAAAAATTAATTGATAATCACATTTCACGGGACAAGTTTTTGTTCATAAGTAAGAAGGCAAAGCGAAGTTAAAAATTCAAAAAAATCACAAAATTCTAGCACCTTGCTGGAAGAAGACAGCTATAGAAAATAACAAATTGTTTAAACAAATATTTTGGTACTTGCATGAATTACTATCTCATCCAGTGAAAATAGGACAAAAAGTTAATAATTTCAGCAAAACCGCAACTATCTGTCATTAATATATATAAAGTTAGTTACGAACAATAATAATTTGTTTAAAAAAAGGTGTTTTCCAAATTCAGTTAATTATTAAGTTACTCCAGGTGAAAAATGGACAGAAAGTTGAAAATTTCAGAAAAAATCTGCAACTTCTTAGCATTAAACAAAGAGAATGTTATGAACAATAATACATTTTTGAGAGAAATATTTTTCTAAACTTGAATTAATTATTACTTCACTCTAATTCAAAAGTGAAGAAAATGTTGAAAATTTTAGAAGAAACCGCAACTATTTAGTATTAATATAGAAGATAGCTATAAATTATAATAATTCGTTTTAAATAATTATTTTTGCTGAATTTAATTGAATATAACTTCTCTCTGAGGGAAATTTAAACAAAAAATTTACCATTTACACAAAAGCCGCTACTTTCTTTCTCTATTTCAAGAGAAAATTGCTAAGAACAATAATAAATTCTTCGAAAAATTCGTGTAAACATGTAATTATCAGTATAAAGTAGTATTTTATATAGTAGATTGTGAATTCTCTTTTGTTAAAGCTCCTTCAACAAATATTATTTATTTTGATTACTCTAATATTTGTTCGTTATTTTGCACTAAATTTTATTCTCAGATACCATAAACAATGTAACATTTCAATAATTTATATAAATAAAATTTATAATATGCATTGATATTGAAACATATTTTCATTGTCTTGTTTTTTTGATTAAAAAAATGAGCATCCGATAAAAAAAAAACAATTTCGTTATCAATCATTTTATTGTAACGTCATTGTAACTTGTGCCGTTTTTCCAAAAAGCATTGTTTTTAATTTTCTTTTGCCTTTTTATTTTTTTGGTCTCTTGTGTCGTTTTTACAAAAATTAATTTTTTTTATTTTTAATCTTATTTTTTACGATTAAAGGAAAATCTACTCGTCTTATCTGAAAACTATTAATAACAAATTTGTAGATCCTTTTTGAGTGAAAAACTTTTGTTAATTAATTTTTTATCTTACCTTTCGTCGTTTTTTCAAAATTCTAATCTTTTTATTTTTAATGTTATTTTTCACGACTAAAAGGAAACCTACGCATTCCGTAAAAAAATGATTAATAACAAATTTATAGCTTTTTTTGGGTGGAAAACCTTTGTTTATTCATTTTTTTCGTAGATTTTGTCGTTCGTCTAAAAAATTAATTTTTTGATTTTTAATGTCATTTTTAACGAATAAAACAAAAACTACGCGTCCTATCAGAAAGTACTTACAAAAAAATTGGTAAATATTTGTTGGTTGCACAATTTTGTTTAATTTATCGTTTTTCGTATCTTGCATAGTTTGAACGCATATCGTGCATTGTTTGCCATAATATTTTTAATGCTTATTGTTTTTAATGCATGACATACTACTGATAATTAGATGTTTGCATAAATTTTCTGAACAATTTACTATTGTTTTTAGCTATTTTCTCTTAGAATAGATTTAGGAATTCTCGATTTTTTCCAAAATTTTTCCCTTTTTATTCAATTTTCAATTATAGTAAGGCAATACTTATTCAATGTTGATGAACATAGTTGTTTAAACAATTTATTATTGTTGTTCATAATATTATCTTAGGATAATGATGGAAAATACCAGTTTTTTCAACAAAATTTCACTTTTTGTCCAATTTTCAATTAGAGAAAGGTAAATAATCTCTAATCTTACGATGATTTTATAAACTTAGGGAGTAAACATACATATAAAATATGAATTCTGTTACTGTAATAAACGTGGAACCTTAATGAAATTAGTTTTAGAAAATGAATGTTGTTGATAACAAAAAGTATTTAGATTTACAAACGTACAATTTTATAATTTCTTCGATTATTTATATTTTTGAAGCAAAATTTTCAGTTTTCTGGCCAAATATTTTAACAGTATTGAAAATAAACGTCAATGTTTATGTAAAATATAATACTTCAGTTTATTAATGATCAAAATTCATATTTATTTATCGCAGGCTTTATAGTCTTTCCCTTTTTCTCATTTTTCCACTTCAAGATAAAATGAGTTAATGGACCCCAATAAGAAAATCTAACTATTTTTTTTAAAGCTCATTATGGTTGAACATACTATTGAATTTTTGGGTAAAAATTCATTTTTTTGGTGAAAAATTTCAACTTTTCTTGTTAAAAATGGAACTGCCTGGATAAAAATGAATCAATTTTGGTTGAAAATGAACTTTTTTGTCAATAATGTACATTTTTGTGTAAAAAATTCAACTTTTTTGTATAAAATTTATATTTTCGGTTCGAAAACTCAACAATTTGGTAGGAAATTCAACTATTTGGCCGAAAGTTAAACTTTTGTTGAAAATTAATTTTTTTAGTTAAAGATTCATCATTTTAGTTAAACATTTATTTCGTTGGTTGAAATTAATTTTTTTGAGCTGGAAATTTAATTATTCTATTTTTGATTAGAAATTTATCTTTCTTAGTTGAGAATTAAAACATTGGGTTAAAAATTCATGTATTTTGTTAAAAATTTGTCCTATTCAGTAAAAAATCAATTTTTCAGTTAAAAATATAACTGATTGTTGAAAAATTCGAATTTCAAAGGATTAAATAAATTTGAGAGTGTTTTAAATGATTCCAAGGAATTTTTAAAAGCTATATAAAATTTGAAGGGATTTCAAAAGATTTCAAATAATTGGAAATATTTTAGGGTATTTCAAAGGATTCTAACGAATTTGCAAATTTAAAAAAAAATTTCAAGGAATATCATAGAATTAATTTAATTTCATGAGATTTCAAGAGATTCTATAACACTTTAATGAAATTTCAATTTTTTCACATAAATTGGGGAATTTCAAAGAATTTAAAAGATTTAAAGAAATTTCCAGGTATTTCCAAAGAACTTAAAGAATCTAAAATATTTTCGGGTGTTTTGAAAAAATATCCATGAAGTCAAAGAAATTTTTAAAAATTTATAAATTACTACTACCCACAAAATAATTCGACATTTGTTAAGTTTTTTGTATAAATTAAAAAATTTTCCGTTAAAAATTCAACTGTATGGTTTAGAATTAATCTGCTCCGGTGACAACTAAATTTCTTGTTAAGAATTTACATTTTTAAGATGAAAATTCAACTTTTTTGTAGAAAATTCGTATTTTTGGCTCGAAAATTCAACAATTCAGTGGAAAAGTCAACTGTTTGGTCAGAAGTTGAACTTTTTTTTTAAATTAATTTTTCTAGTTATAGATTCATGATTTTAGTTTAAAACCCCATTTCTTTGTTTAAAATTATTTTTTTCAACTGGAAATGTTATTATTCCATTTTTTCTGAAAATTGATCTTTTCAATAGAAAATTCATGTATTTTGTTCAAAATTCGTTTTATTTAGTGAAAAATTAATTTTGTTGGTTAAAAATGGATTCCCTTGTTTAAAAACTAGAATTTTAGAGTATTTAAAAGATCTTAAGGTGGTTGAAAAAAATGCTATAAATTTTTAAGAGCTATACAAATTTTTAAGGGTTTTCAAATGATTTTGAAGGATTGGAAATATTTTAGGGTATTTTAAAGGATTCTAAAGAATTTTCTGAATATTCTTTTTAAATTTCAAGGAATATAATCGAATTAATTTTATTCCACGTTATTATAAGATATTCTGTGATATTTCAGTGAAATTACAAAGAATTTTTCACAGAAATTGGGAAATTTCAAGGATTCGAAGATACTTAAAAGCATTTCCAAAGATTAATTTTTTTTAACCTGAAGATGTTTTGGAAAAATATACATAAAAACAAACTTTTATAAAAATTCCTGTTTTTAGGTTGAAAATACAACTCCTTGGTGTAAAATTAAACTGCTTTATTGACAAATAATTTATTTTTTGGTAAAGATTCATAATTTTAGTTGAAATTAAACTGCTTGTTTGTAAATTAACATTTTAAGGTTGCAAGTTAAACGTTTTAGTAAAAAATTCGTCCTTTTTAGCTGAAAATTCAACAATTTGTTAGAAAATTCAACTATTTGGTCGAAAATTCTATTTATGTTGTTGCAAATTTATATTTTCGGGTTTAAAATTCTACTGTCTTGTAGAAAATTCGTCCTTTTAGCTTGAAAATTCAACAAGTTGGTAAAAAATTCAGCTATTTTGTAAATAATGCGCTTTTCTAAATTAGAAATTATTGTTTTTCAATACAAATTTAACTATTCAATTTTTGTTCAGGAAGTTATTTTTTTAAAACAAAAGTTCAACTATTCTGTTGAAAATTCGTCTTTTTTGGTAGAAAACTAATCTTTTTGTTTTTTAAATTCATCTATTTGGTTAAAAATGTATGCATTTTGATAAAAATTCGTCTTTTTGGTTGAAAATAATCTGTTTTGTTTGAGAATTCAACTATTTTGCTGAAAATTCGTCTTTTCTGGTTAAATCACATTGTGTTTTATTTAAAATTGAAATCCATTTTTGTTGATGTATCAACTATTATATTTTTTTATTGAAAAGTCATTTTTTTAGTTTACAATTTAACTCAAACTACCTTCTTAAAAATTCATTTTTTGTTAAAGAATCATAATTTAAGTAGAAAATTAATTTCTTTACCTGAAAATTGGAATAATTTGTTGAACTTACGCTTTTTTTGGGGTGAAAATTAATTTTTTAAACTGAAATTTTAACTATTTTGTTGAAATTTTATATTTTCGGGTTGAAAATTCAAAAGTTTTGTATATAAAATTGATCTTCTTGTCTTGAAAATTCATTAGTTAGGTAGAAAATTCGATTACGTTGTAGGAAATTGAACTGTCTTGTAGAATATGCATTTTTCTTATTCAAAATTCATTTGTTCAAGCGTTGGTAGAAAATTCAACTATTGGGTTAGAAATGTATTTTGGTTTAAATTCAACACTTTGTTAGAAAATTCAACTATTTGGTCAAAAATTCAATTTATGTTGTTGCAAATTTATATTTTCGGGTCTAAAATTCGACTGTCTTGTGGAAAGTTCGTCCTTTTAGCTTGAAAATTCAACAAGTTGTTAAACAATTTAACTATTTTGTGAATAATTTGCTTTTCTAAATTAAAAATTATTGTTTTTCAATACAAATTCAACTATTCCATTTTTGTTTGGGAAGTTATATTTTTTAAACTAAAAATTCAACTATTCCGTTGATAATTCAACTATTTGGTTAAAAATGTATGCATTTTGATGAAAATTCGTCTTTTGGGTTGAAAATTAATCCGTTTCGTTTGAGAATTCAACTATTTTGCTGAAAATTCGCCTTTTTTGGTTGAATCACATCTGTGTTTTGTTTAAAATTGAAATCTATTTTGTTGATATATCAACTATTATATTTCTTGATTGAAAAGTCATTTCTTAGGTTTACAATTTAAATCCTTCGTTGAGAAGTGAACTCCTTTCTTAAAAATTCATGTTGTTGTTGTTAAAGAATCATAATTTCAGTATAAAATTAATCTCTTTAGCTGAAAATTGAAATACTTTGTTGAAATTACCCTTTCTTGGGATAAAAATTAATTTTTTAAACTGAAAGTTTAAATATTTTGTTCAAATTTCATATTTTCGGGGTGAAAATTCAACACTTTTGTATATAAAATTGATCCTCTTGTCTTGGAAATTCATTAATTAGGTAGAAGGTTTCACTAAATGGTAGAAAATTTACCTGTCTGGTAGAAGATTTGTTTTTCTTATACAAAATTCATTTTTTCAAGTGGAAATTCAACAATTTCAGTTTTGGTGAAAAATTGATTTTTTAGTTTAGAAAATCAATAATTTGGTTGAGAATGTATGTAGTTTGTTGAAAATTCGTCTTTGTTGGTAGAAAATTCAACTATTTGGTTAGTAATGCACGTAATTTGAGAAAAATTCTTTATGACGAAAAAATCTTCTTGGTTCAACATTGATATTTTTTGTTTAAATTCAATTATTTGATTGAAAATTAAACTATTTTGTAGAAAAATCGTATTTTTAGCTTTGAAATTTCACTAATTGATTCAGAATTGATGTATTTTGTTGAGAATTCGCCTTTTATTAGAAAATAATTCTTATTGGTCTAAAATTCATCTTTCTTCACTTGAAAATTATATATTATGAATGAAAACTAAAAATTAGGTCTGATAGGGGGGGCTTAAATTTGTCAAGGAATTTAAGATTTAATTTGAGATTAAGATTAGGATTTAATTTGTTACTTTGTTGCATGCTCAACATTGTTCACGTTTTTTTTTCAATAACTCTGTTACGACTTTTTGCATGGGGAGGGGAGGGGTAAAAAAGAAAAAAATGTGTTGCGTAATTCATGTATGACTCCTTATCGGATAAGTCAGAAAAATTTAAATATGGATTATTGTTCTTCTTGTAGTTTTGAACTCACCTCAACACGTTTCGGCCACGTCACGATTCGGTCTCGAATGTGCTCGACTATTCTTCAATAAGGATGATATTTTTAGCTGTTTCAAAAATATTTTACTAAAACACAGTGCACCTGACGATGAATATTGAACGTTCTAATATTTGACGAAACGCATATTATAGACCGTAAATGTGCTGATAAGACAAGGAGAACTCTGAAAGCTAAACGGCAGTCATTAATTTGACATTTGTCCTGAGGCGAAAGTAGGAGTCACCGAATTTTTTGGAATGACTTCATTATGAATAGACAAATAAAATTGTGCTTTCAGTCCTTCACGTACTTTTAAGCTGACATGTGTCATGTTAGTTTCCCTAAGTAGAAAAGGCACTTCCAGAATTATAATTCTATAGAAATTATCCATTGGGCTGCAACAATCAAGTTTAAATCAAGTTTAATTCAATTTAAGTTCACTTAAAAATTTTCTGAATATTTTTATGCAAGATTTCAAAAAATTTGCAGCCGAGAATTAAATCTAGAATTTCATCAAACATTCCAGTGAATAGTGAAATGGAGAATACTATGGAGACAATTTCAAATTTAGGAAGTTCAAATCATCAACCAAGTTTAAATCCTGATGAATCTTTCAACATGACCACATGTCCAACGCTTCCAATTAAAAAATCGTCCACTTCTCAAGGTTTGTTGAAAATTTGTTCTATTCCAATTTTTTAAAATACAGGAACAGTCCCCGAAGCCAAACGGAACCAAAAAAGGTTTTTGATTAGTTTCAATCTTCAGGAGACGATAAACGAAAGCATATGCTTATTTTGCTTCAATATCGATCCCAAAATTAAATTATAATTTAGTCAATTATTTTGTTAGCTGACTAATTGAACTAATATTTCATATAATTTGTCTAAAAATAAAAAACGATTTTTTTCTAATGGAACTGAACTATCTAAAAACTTTAGTTTGGTCTCTGAAAATAAAACGAAACAATAAATTTCGACATTACCTATTTAAATTTATGTGTATTTTTATTTGCTTTAGCATTTTTTTGCAGGTTCGGACACAAAAGTTCAAAAAAAATTATGGAACTGTCATAGTCGCATTAAAAATTGTTTTGAACAAGCGAAATTTAAATTATTTATTTATTTTCTGTGAGAAAGTGGTGTAACGATATGTTTCTTAAATCTCACAATTACTTTTGTTGAAAACCTGTCTGGCTTCGAATCACTTAAAGTTGTTTTATATCAATTTGCAATTTCAAAAATTCAATGTATAAATAATCTCTCTCGATAGGAAAATCATTGAATTTTTATCATTCACAATTTGTATAATAATTTTTTGTCACGTTGGCTTTTTACATCAGAAATTAGTATTTTCAAACAAAAATCAGTAGAGATCGAACTATATATATTTTTTTTGAACAGTTTCAGGCCATGTCGACCTATTTTAAATCGTATTTTAAAATTTCAAATGAAAATCATATCAGATTTCAAACAATATTTACAATTTGTAATAACTTTTGGGTTATGTTGCTCTGTTCTACCTGAATTTGATATTTATGAACAAGAATCATTAAATTTAAATAATTTTTTTTGTATAAGAAAATTTACAATCTTGAACGATTTCGAATTGTGATGGTGTTTTTGTCAGAAATATCAATTTTTATTAAAAAATCATTATATTTCAAAGAAAATGTATACCATGTTCACACAATTTTGGATTATGTTAGTGTTTTCCGTCACAAATTTTTATTTTTATTAAGAAAATCATGTTTGAAAAAATATTTACTATTTTTCGACAGCTTTAGGTCATGTCGTGCTTCATCTCAAATTGATATTTTCAGAAAAAAATCATTAGATTTAAATCCAACGATTATAGTTTAAAACAATAAAATATGCAATCTTGAACAATTTTGAATCGTCATAATATTTTTTATCAGAAATTAAAATTTTTTTACAAAAATTTATTAGATTTTGAATAAGATTTACAATTTTTGAGAAATTATAGATGATATTAGTATTTTTCGTCGGAAATTTGAATTTTTAATAAAAAAGTTATATTAAAAAAAATATTTGTAGTTTTTCGACAACTTTAGTTTATATTCGCGTGTTTCATCTAAAATTGATATTTATAAACAAAAATCATTAGATGTAATCAAAAGTTTTTCATTAATACCAAAATTTACAATTTTGAACAATTTCGAAATCTGATAGTATTTTTCGCCAGAAATTGAAATTTTTATTAAAAAATGATTAGATTTTAAAGAAGATTTACAATTTTTTAATTTCAGATTATGTTAATATTTTCGTCGATAATTTGTATTGCTAATAAGAAAAGTATATTCCAATGATCTACAATTTTTCAACAATTTTAGGTTATGTTATCTTTTTACAAGGGTAATCAGTATTTTCAGTAAAAAATAATTACATTTCAAAGAAGATTTGAATTGTTTGTACAATTGTAGGTTATGCCAAGTGTTTTCATAGAAAATCGAATATTTTAAACAAAAAAATTGAATTTCAAATAAGATTTACAATAATAAATAATTTTTTGTTTCATTCTTTAAGTGTTTTCAAGCGATAATTTGAATGTTTAATTTAGAAAAATCATTAGATTTCAGAGCAGATTCACAATTTTAGGTTATATTATAGTTTCATACCGGAAATAGATATTTTTGATAAAAAATTTGTGGATGTCAAAAAATATATAAAATGTATGTACAATTTTATGGTATGTTAAGGTTTCATACTGAAAATCGATATTTTTAATAAAAAATCATTAGACTTAAAGAAAAATAAACAATTTTTTGTACAATTTTAGGTTATGGTAACATTTTTTCACGAGAAATCAGTGATTTTAAAATAAAAAATGGTAGGTTTCAAAGAAGAAATTTAATTTAAATTTAAATAAATTTAAATAAATGTTATGTCAGTGTTTTTATTTGAACATTGGTATTTTTATTAAAAAATCATTGAATGTCCGAGAAGATTTGAAATTCGTTTACAAAGTTAAGTTATATTTTTAATAATAATAGTTTTCTTTTCATTGTAAATGAAAATGTTGGAAATGAATTATTAATTATTTTGAAAATTATATGTTTAAAATTTGTGCGAGAAATCGATGATTTTAAACAAAAAAGATTAGGTTTCAAAGATGACTTACCATTTAAAGAAATGTTGTGTTAGTGTTTTTCATAAAAAATTGGCATTAATGATGAAAAATCATAAGATTTGAAAAAAACATTCACAAAATTTGAACGATAATATGTTATTACAGCGTTTTTGACCGGAACTCGATTATTTTTAACAAAAATAATTCAAATGGAAAACCAAAGTTTATAATTTTGATCAGTTTTAATTAGAAGTTTAGACATCAATTTTCATTCATTATGAAAAATATTATCATTGCTTTTATTTTCTATGAAATGAAATATTAGATACCATTAGGAAAAAAAAGATTATTACTTTTATGTAACACGAGTATTGTTTTCGCGCTCTCTGGGTGTGGTTTGGGATATCAAAGTAGGCAATTGTTGGTTGTGGGGTACTTTACCGGCCTAGGCCGGTAAAGTGCACTTTCTTGTCCGCGGGACATGCGCGCGCATGCGCGTTCGTTACTTTGACCCACGCGCACTGCTCTGCGCGTTACTTACCTCTTTAAACTTACCTCAAACCTGAAACGTAATATCATGAGAAACTAATTGCTTATTTATATTGTTCAATTACAGAAGCTCAGAATCAAGCCCCTCGAAAGAGGACCAGGACGGCCTTCACCAGCCACCAACTGATGGAGCTGGAGAAGCAATTCAATGTTTCAAAATATTTGAATCGACCACGCAGAGTTGAATTGTCAATAATTTTAACCCTAACTGAACGACAAATCAAAATTTGGTTCCAAAACAGGAGGATGAAGAAGAAAAAAGACGAGCAATCATCATCTCTGAAAAAACCTGATGATAATTATGAAAATCAGAATTGCCTTCAGTACCCTCTTGAGGTTTCAAATTACCAGATGGAGCAACAATTGGTTCAAGAGCAAAATTTTTGGAAAAAGGAGCAAATAGAATATCCTTCCTGTCCGGCAAATTCCTATCAATATCAACATAGTTTCCTATCCAATTCCTATCCATATGAAGACAACCAACATAAAAACAACCAATGCATACATTATGAGAATCACTACGTTTCCGGGGTTGAAAATTACCAGATGGAGCTAGAATTGGCTCAAGAGCAGGATTTTTGTAGGGAACAGCGGGTAGAGAATCCTTATCAGGAAAATTCTTACCAGGTCAAACAATGCCAATTTCAGGATTCCCTTTATACCTCATATCAGTACCAAGAATCTTCAGTTTTTCAATACCAGGTTCCTCAGGAGAACAGGTATTCTTCCGAGCCAGAAGTGCATGTGTTTAATGATGTAAATTTTGTATTCGAAAATAACACCAATGTTCAACAACCTCTGTTATGTTTTTCCTCAAAAGATAATAACAATTTATCTGGTTATTTAGATAGGAGCTGTGCATAAATTACATTTTTATCCTGAAATTTGAAACAACACTCACAAAAATGTTTGTATGAATAAAAAAAAACACGTTTTTTTGGACCTATATCAAAGATAGAATTTCTTGGATACAAACAAAATTTGTTTTAGTTAAAGAATGGTTTGCTTAAGTCAAATTTTCATTTAAAACAAACATATATTTACTTAGGGATCATCCAAAATAACGTATGATGATTCAAGGGGGGGGGGGGTAATATATTAATGTTTCTTATGGCAATAACGTAGATCAATCTTTAACAAAACAGTTACATTTTTAACCAAGTAGTTGTATATTTATCTTTTTGGTCTTTTTAGCTTGAAAGTTTGACATTTTTAACCAAATAGTTAAATTTTGAGTTGAATTTTCTACTAAATTCTTGAATTTTCAACAAAAAATTTAATTTTCAACCAAATAGTTAACTTTTCAGTTTAAAAAAATTACCCAAAAACGAAGCAGTTCAATTTCCTATCAAAGAGATGAAGTTTAAACTAAAATTATAAATATTAAAAAAAATGTTTGCAGAAAATAGTATAACATCAAACCAAGAAGATAAATTTGTAACCTCAAAGGAAGAATTGTCAACAAAAAATGCAATAGTTAATATTTCAACCAAAAAAGATTTTTATTGTAAATTAAAAAACTGTGTGATTTAACCGAAAAAGATGAATTTTCAAGAAAATCCTTGAATGCTGAAGACAAACAGATTCTTTTTTAGCCAAACAGTTACATTTTCTTCGTTTGAATTTCATCTTTTTTGTTGAAATTTCAATTATTTGGTTAAAATTAAACATTTTTGTAGAAATCTCGTGTTTTTGGCTTAAAAATTTATAATTTAGTATAAAATTTGAACAAAAATCAATCAATTTTCAACTAAGTAGATTTTTTCTCACAAAAAAGAAGAATTGTGAACAAATGACATAAATTGTCAACCGAATAGTTGAATTCTTAAACACAAAAAAAACAATATTTAACTAATAATAAAATAGTTTAATTTTTGTTTAAAAAATTAATCTTCAATTTAATAAACGAGTTTTTCTACCAAACAGTTGAATTTTCAACCTAATAGTTACATTTTCAGTGGAAAAAATGAATTTTTCACTGAAATACGATTTTTCAATAAAGTAGTTCAATTTTCAAAGATATTTTAAAACTAAAATGATAAAAATGGAAACAAATTACATTTTTCTTTCAAAATAGAATTTTGTTTTAAATAAAAACCTACTGAATTTTACCCAAAAAGACAAATTTTTAACCAAACGATTACATTTTCAACCAAAGAATATGAATTTTCAACAAAAAAGTTAATTTTAAATCAAAAAGTTGAATTTTCAATCAAATGGTTAATTTTTCAGTTAAAAAAATTAATTATTGACCGAAAAAAAAACGAATTCTCAAGAAATTGAATGAATGAAATGAAATGAATGAATGAAAAAAAAAGATTTTTATTTTTGATTAGATCCTGTTGAATACAACCAAACAAGACGAAATTTCAACAAAATCTTTGAATTCTCAAGTAAAAAAGGTTCATTTTTAACCGTAAATTAGATTTTTTACAAGAGCAAAAGAATTTTTAATAAAATACATGAAGTTTCAACTAACAAATAGAAATTTTCTACTCAAAGTGGAATAGTTTATTGTTTAACTAAGAAATTAAATTTATTATCAACAATGTAGTACAAATTTTAAACAAATAATTCAATTTTCTACCGAATTATCGAATTTTCCAGCCTAAAATATTAATTTTCTGCAAAAACGCGATTTTTCAACAAAAACTTCAATTTTTAACTAACACAGATTAATTTTTAACCAGATCGTTTCATTTTTCACTAGAGAAGGTGAAATTTTTTCAAAATGATATGAATTTTCGAGAAAAAAAAATTTGTTATTCAAGAAACAAATACAGTATCATTAAAGTTGTAAAATTTGAAAGCCAAACAAACGAATTTTAAACAAAAAAATTGAATTTTCAACGAAAAAGAATTACTTTTTAACAAAGTACCTTATGTAATTTGTGGATGACCCATTTGTGCTTATTCCTTTATTATTATTTCGAGAATTTATGATTATTACATTTAATAATAATACTGATATTTAATTAGTATGTATACTACCAATATGATGAGGTAAATTACAAGTAATACTGTTACAATTATCAATTAAGTATAATACAATTTTTAACATTCAGAGATAAAATTATATTCAGCAATTGTCTGAATGTGAAACCATATTTAAAAGAATTAAGAAAAAGTTGATAAATTATGGTTAATATTATAAATGACACATTTTCATACATTTGTTAACCTTGATTTAAACTACGAAAATATTGTATCAAAACTCTAGTAATAGAAATACTGGTAATGATATTTTTTTTCGACCAAATAATAAACGCTTATTTAAATTAAACGAATATTTTTTCAATCTCACCTTCAACCCTTACAGAATAATAATTCATTTGATAGAAAATGTCATTAGTTTTCAAAGAACTAATTTCTTTATTTCATGAAAATAAAGTTGGTATAAAAGCGGAAGTTTTTATTATGACAATTTAAAAAAATTTCAATTTGTATACTGATTTAGAAATATTTCACCAATTTTAATTTTTGTAGCTTTATGGCTTTTAAATTAATATGATTATTTTTTTAATAATACACTTAAACGAAATTTCCAAATCAAGTGGATTTATGCCAGGAAGATCATGTACAGATCAGATTTTCAGCTTAAGACAGATCACAGAAAAAAGCTTGAGAGGTTGAAAAGTATCCTTTTTCATTAAGAAGTCAACTATTTTATTGAAAATTACTCTTTTTTGTTGAAAATTAATTTTCTTGGTATAAAAATAATCTATTTGGTTGAAAATGAACTTTTTTTACGGAAATGAACATTTTTGTGAAAAATTCATATTTTCGGATTCCGAAATTAAACTATTTTGTAAAAAATTTATTTTTTTAGTTGAAGATTCATCTCTTTGGTTAAAAATTTAATTATTTTGATGAAAATTCGTTTAATGTTTGGTTGAAAATAAGTTTCTTAAACTGACAACTAATCTATTCCATTTTTGGTTAAAAATGTATTTTTTTCAGTTAAAAATTTAACTATTTTTTTTCGTTAAAAGTTCAAATTTTTTTTAAATTAATGTATTTTCTTCAAAATTCGTCTTTCTTGGTAGAAATGTAATCTTCTTGGTCTAAAAATGTGTATAAAAGTTTATAGTAGATAATAATTTTTTTTTATTTCAGTTTACAGAATTCCTTTTTTTTACATAAAAAAAACGACAATTTTCAACAAAATACATGAATTTGTAACTAGGAAAGAAATATTTTCACCAAAAATGAAATATTTCAATTTTCAGTTTAAAAAATTAATTTTCAGCAAAACAATTAAATTTTCAACAAAAACATTTCCAACTGAAATAAAAAATCTTCAACCAAAATAATAAATTTTAGCTAAATTTGTTCATCTTTCAACCAAGTAGTTGAATTTTCAACTAGAAAAGATCAATTTTCATCTAAAACTGGAATAGTTAAATTGTCAGTTAAAAAAAATTAATTTTTAACAAAAAAAGAATTTTCAAGAATATTCTTCAATTTTCAACCAAAGAAATGAATTTCCTACGAAATAATTTTATTTTGAACCCAAAAAAAAAAATAAAAAAAAATAAATAAACAAATTTCAACAAAAGTGTTGAATTTCCTACGAAGTAGATTTTTTGTCACCAAAAACATGAATTTTTAAGCAAGAATCTTCATTTTCTACAAAAAAAATGAAATTTCAACTAAAAAAGATCAATTTTCAACTAAAAATGGAATAGTTAAATTTTCAGTTAAAAAAATTGATTAAAAAAAAAAAGAATTTTAAAGAATATAGTTTAATTTTCAACCCGATAAATAAATTGTTTACAAAATAGTTTCATTTTCACCAAAAAAGATCAACTTTTATCTAAAAATGGAACAGTTAAATTTTCAGTTGAAAAAATTAATTAAAAATTAATTATTTTTAAAACTAATCATCTTGGATAAAAATTAGTCTTCACTTGAAAGTTTTATCTGTTTTTGGCAGAGTTAAAAATTTAATTATTTGGTTGAAAATTAATCTAATTTGTTGAAAATTACAAAATTTGGTAAAAAAATATACTTTTTAATTCCGGAGTCAACTGTTTTATTGAAAATTACACTTTTATTTTAAATTCATTTTTTTTAGTTGAAAATTCGCCTTTTTAGATGAATTGAGCTTTTTTTCATTTTGATTTAAAATCTTTTTTTTATTTTTCATTTTTTTTATTTAATATTCAACAATTCTATTTTTTGATGAAAATTTTTCTTTTTTAGTTAAAAACTAAATTATTTGTTTAAAATTATAACTATTTTCTTAATAATTATTCTAATTTGTTCGAAATTACAAAATTGGTTAAAAAATATCCTTTTTGAATGTGCAGTCAACTGCTTAATGGAAAAGAGCCTTTTTATTTGAAAATTCATTTTTTAGTTGAAAATTCATCATTTTAGTTCAAAATGCACCTCTTCAGTTAAAAATTAAACTCTTTCGTTGAAAATTCGTCTTTTTGGATAAATTAAACTCGTTTTGATTTCAAATTGAAAACTTTTTTATTTTTCAATTTTTTATTCAATTTGTCACTATTCTATTTTTTGTTGAAAATTCACCATTTTAATTCAAAATGCACCTCTTCGGTTAAAAATTTAACTATTTTGTTGAAAATTCGTCTTTTTGGATGAATTGAACTCATTTTGATTTTGAATTGAAATCGTTTTTCATTTTTCAATTTTTGTATTTAATATTGAACTATTCCATTTTTGGTTGAAAATTTACCTTTTCTTGTTTAAAACTTAATAATTTGTTTGAAATTACAAAATTTGGTTTAAAAATATTCTTTTTGATTGAGAAGTCAACTGTTTTATTGAAAATTACTCTTTTTTTTTGTTGTTGAAAATTCGTTTTTTTAGTTAAAAATTCATTATTTCAGTTCAAAATGCACCTCTTTGGTTACAAATTTAACTATTTTCTTGAAAATTTATCTGTTCGGATGAAGTGAACTTTTCTTTCATTTTAATTAAAAATCTTGTTTTTTAATTTTTTAATTTGTTATTAATTATTTAACTATTCTATTTTGGGTTAAAAGTTGATCTTTTTCAGTCAAAAACTTAATTATTTGGTTGAAATTATAACTATTTTCTTTAAAATTATAAAATGTGTTCAAAATTACAAAATTTGGTTAAAAAATATCCTTTTTGATTGCGAAGTCAACTTTTTTATTGAAAATTACTGTTTTTTTATTTGCAAATTATTCTTTTATGTTGAAAATTCATTTTTTTAGATGAAAATTTATTATTTTAGTTCAAAATGCACCTCTTCGGTTAAAAATGTAATTATTTTGTTGAAAATTCGACTTTTTGTAAGAATTAAACTCATTTTTATTTCAAATTGAAATCTTTTTTCATTTTTCATATTTTTATCTAATATTTAACTATTTTATTTTTGGTTGAAAATTAATCATTTTTCGTTAAAAATTTAATGATTTTGCTCAAAATACAACTATTTTTTTTTTAAGATTAATCTAATTTATTTAAAATTACTCTTTTTTCTTAAACATTCATTTTTTTAGATGAAAATTTATAACTTTAGTTGAAAGTGCACCTCTTCGGTTGAAAATTTAACTATTTTGTTGAAAATTCATCTTTTGTTGGCAGAAAATTAATTTTCTTGTTTGAAAGTTAATCTTCTTGGTTAAAACTATTCCGTTTTCGGTTAAAAATGTTTTTTTTAGTTGAAAATTTAATTTTGTGGATAAAAAGTAATCTTTTTTAGTTAAAAGTTCAAATTTTTTTTAATTGATGTATTTTTTTGAAAATTCGTCTTTCTTGGTAGAAATTTAATCTTCTCGGTCGAAAATTTATTTTTTTGGTTGAAAATTTACCTACTTTGTTAAAAAATCGTCTTTTCGTTAAAAATTCGTCGAAACGACTGCTTATGACCTTCGTAACAAATAAACAAAGAAACATAAAAAATAAATAGTTATTCAAAATTTTTCTTATGTATAAAAAATAATTTTCTCCTTCAAATTGTAAAAATACACTTGTTTGATGATGCTAATATGTATAAAAATTTATAGTAGATAATCAGTTTTTTATTTCAGTTTACAAAACTCTTTTTTTTTACAAAAAGCTATTATAAAAAAATATCGTTAATTTCAGTAAAAATTCGGATCTTTGAGAAAAGTTTTAATTGAAATTTTTTTTTTACATAAAAAAAAGACAATTTTCAACAAAATACGTGAATTTTCAACTAAAAAAGATCAATTTTCATCTAAAAATGGAATAGGTAAATTTTCAGTGAAAAAAATTAATTCCAACAAAAAAAAAAAGAATTTTCAAGAATATTTTTTAATTTTCAACCAAAGAAATAAATGTTCTAAAAAATAGTTTAATTTTCAACTAAAGAAGATAAATTCTTGTCTAAAAATGGAATAGGTAAATTTTCACCCAAAAATATCAATTTTTATCTAAAAATGGAATAGTTAAATTTTCAGTTAAAAAAATTAATTTAAAAAAAAAAGAATTTTCAAGAACATAGTTTGATATTATTTTAAAAACTAATCATCTTGGATAAAAATTAGTCTTTAGTTGAGGGTTTTATCTGTTTTAGCTGAGTTAAACATTTAATTATTTGGTTGCAAATTTAACTATTTGCTTGAAAATTAATCTAATTTGTTCAAAATTCAGCAATTTGGTTAAAAAGTATCCTTTTTGATTGAGAAGTCAACTATTTTATTGAAAATTCGTATTCTTTGTTAAAAATTAACATTTTTTTAGTTGAAAATTTATTATTTCAGTTCAAAATGCACCTCTTCGGTTAAAAATTTAACTATTTTGTTGAAAATTCGTCTTTTTGGATGAATTGAACTATTTTTTTATTTTAATTGAAAACTTCTTTTTATTTTTCAATTTTTTCATTTAATATTTAATTATTCCATTTTTTGTTGAAAATTTATCTTTTTTATTTGAAATTTTTTTTTTTTTTCGAAATCATAACTATTTTCTTAAAAATTAATCTAATTCGTTCAAAATTATAAAAATTTCGTTAAAAAATATCCTTTTTAATTCCGAAGTCAACTGTTTTATTGAAAATTACTGTTTTTTTGTTGAAAGGTCATTTTTTTAGTATAAAATTCATCATTTTACTTCAAAATGCACCTCTTCAAGTAAAAATTTAACTATTTTTTTGAAAATTCGTCTTTTCGGGTGAATTAAACTCGTTTTTATATTAAATTTGAAATATTTTTTTATTTTTTGAATTTTTCAATTTTTTATTTAATATTTAAATATTCTATTTTTGGTTGAAAATGTATCTTTTTTAGTTAAAAGCTTAATGATTTCGTTAAAAATATAACTATTTTTTTCAATATTTATCTAATTTGTTCAAAATTACAAAATTTGGTTAAAAAGTATACTTTTTGATTGCGAAGTCGATATTTTTATTGAAAATTAATTTTTTTAGTTGGAAATTCATCATTTTAGTTCAAATTGCACCTTTTCGGTTAAAAATTTAACTATTTTTTTGCAAATTCGTCTTTTTGGATGAATTAAACTCTTTTTTGTTTCAATTAAATTTTTTTTTATTTTTCAATGTTTTATTAGTTATTTAACTATTCCATTTTTTGTTGAAAGTTTATCTTTTTTAGTTATAAACTTAATTATTTGGTTGAAATTATAATTATTTTCTTGAAAATTAATCCAATTTGTTCAAAATTACAAAATTTGGTTAAAAAAATATACTTTTTAATTGCGAAGTCAACTGTTGTATTGAAAATTATTCTTTTTTTGTTGAACATTTATTATTTTAGTTCAAAATGCGCCTCTTCGGTTAAAAATTTAACTGTTTTATTGAAAATTAGTCTTGTTTGTTGAAAATTCTTTTTTTTTATATGAAAATTTATCATTTCAGTTGCAAATGCACCTCTTCGGTCGAAAATTTAACTATTTTCTTGAAAATTCGTCTTTTATTGACAGAAAATTAATTTTCTTGTTTGAAAGTTCATCTTCTTGGTTGAAAATCAATCTGTTTTAGTTGAGGATTGAACTATTTTGTTAAAAATTAGTTTTGTTAAATCTTTTTTAGTTGAAAGTTGAAATTTTTGGTTGAAAATTCCTTTATTTTCCTGAAAATTCGTCTTTCTTGGTAGAAAGTTAATCTTCTTGGTCGAAAATTAAACTTTTTGGTTGAAAATTAATTTTTTTGTTAAAGGTTCATCAACACGACTGTTTATAACCTTAATAACAAGTAAACAAAGAAACATAAAAAATAAATAGATAATCAAAATTTTTCTTATATCGTAAAAATACAGTTAATTGATGATGCTAGTACGTATAAAAATGTATAGTAAATAATTTTTTTTTTCAGTTTACAAAACTCGTTTTTTTTACAAAATGCTGTTATAAAAAAGTATTGTCAATTTGAGTGAAAATTCGGATCTTTGAGAAAATTTTGGATTAAAAAAGGCACCTTTTACTTCAACCCGGGACCCCACACGTAGAGTTAGGGGCAACCCCAGTATACATTGTAATAAAAAAAACATGAGCCTTTTCTTCTCCAGGATATGGATATGGATAGGCAGGCAGCTCTCGTTTTATATAGCCACGCTTTGTGGCAAGTGCAATTAACTTCAGCCCATCGCACAAAAACTCAACCACTCGCGATAATCGACCATGGCATGACTGTAATGTCGACTATAGTCAACTTGCATGCAATTATGTCCAAATCAGCTTATTATTATTATAAAAGAGCTGGGGCTTTAAATTTATAATATTTTGAATAAAATTATTGCATTTTTAACAAAATAGATGAATTTTTAAACGAATAGTTGAATTTTCAATTAAGTGGATGGATTTTCAACTAAAAAAATTAATTTTCAACAAAAAAGGCTATTTTTCAATAAAGCACTTGACTTCGCAATCAAAAAAGATATTTTTAACCAAATTTGGTAATTTTTAACAAGTTAGATTAATTTTCAAGAAAATAGTCATAGTTTCAAAAAAAAGATTAAGTTTTTTAACTGAAAAAGATAAATTTTCTACCAAAAATGGAATAGTTAAACATTGAATAAAAAATTTAAAACTGAAAAAAGATTTCAATTTAAAATCAAAACGAGATTAATTCATCCAAGAAGACGAATTTTTAACCAAATTGTTCAATATTAAATAAAAAAGATTTTTAATTGAAACAAAAAAAAGAGTTCAATTCATCGAAAAAGAAGAATTTTCAAAAAAGTAGTTTAATTTTTAACCGAAAAGGCGCATGTTGAACTAGAATGGTGAATTTTCAACTAAAAAAATTAATTTTCAACAAAAAAGACTAAATTTTAATAAAACAGTTAACTTCGTAATCTGTAACTAAAGGACATTGCCCGTACACTGTTCAATAAATAAAAAGGATATTTGTTAACCAAATTTTGTAATTTTGAACGAATCAAATTAATTTTCAAGAAAGTAGTTATAATTTCAACCAAATAATTAGGTTTTTAACTAAAAAATATAAATTTTCAACAAAATATGGAATAATTAAATAATTAATAAAATATTGAAAAAAAAGATTTTTAATTAAAATGAAAAAAGAGTTCACTTTATCGAAAAAGATGAATTTAAAAAAAAATAGTTCAATTTTTAACCGAAGAAGGGCATTTTGAACTAAAATGATGAATTTTTAACAAAAAAAATGAATTTTCAACAAAAAAAAAACTAATTTTCAATAAAACTGTTGACTTCTCAATCGAATAGGATACTTTTCAAGCAAATTTCGTTATTTTGAACAAATTAGATAACCTTCATAAAAATATTTATATTTTCAAACATATAATTAAATTTTTAACTACAAAATTTAAACTTTCAACTAAAAATAGAATAGTAAAACATTAAATAAAAAATTGAAAAATTGAAAAATGAAAAAAGATTTTTATTTAAAATCTAAAAGAGTTCAATTCACCCAGAAAGACGAATTTTCAACAAAATAGTTAAATCCACAACCAAAACAGATGAATTCTCAAGGAAAAATGCAATAGTTAATATTTCAATAAAAAATATTTTAATTTAAAATTAAAAAGTAGACTACAATAAATAAAAGAATATCTAAATATTAAATGAGAAAGATTTTTAATTAAAATTAAAAAATTCATCCAAATAGACGAATTTTCAAATAAAAAAATGAATTTTCAATAAAAAAGTTGACTCCGGAATCAAAAAGGACATTTTTTAACCAAATTTTGTAATTTACAACAAATTAGAATTATTTTCAACAAAATAATTAAATTTTTAACTAAAAAAGATCAATTCTCAACCAAAAATGGAATAGTTGAGCATTAAAAAAACATTTAAAAATTGAAAAATTAAAAAAGATTTTTAATTAAAATCAAAAAAGAGTTCAATTCGTCCAAAAAGAAGAATAAAACACTTGACTTCTCAATCAAAAAGGATATTTTTTAACCAAATTCTGTAATTTTGAACAAATTGGATTAATTTTCAAGAAAATAGTTATAATTTCCAGAAAAAAATTAAGTTTTTAAATAAAAAAGATAAATTTTTAATGAAAAATAGAATAATTAAATATTAATTGAAAAAATTGAAAAACAAAAAAAGTTTTTTAATTAAAATAAAGAAAGATTTCAATTCATCGAAGAAGACAAATTTTCAACAAAATAGTTATAATTTCAACCAAATAATTAAGTTTTCAACGAAAAATAATAATAAATTTTCAGCCAAAAATGGAATAGTTCAATATTAAATAAAAAATTAAAAAAGACGAATTTTTAACAAAACATTTAAATTTTTAAACGAAGAGGTGCATTTTGAACTAAAATGATGAATGACATAAAATGTAAAATCAAAATTATAAAAAATTTAATTGAAAAAAGTCAATAAAATAGTAACATAAAATGATGAATTTTTAAGTAAAAAAAAACGAATTTTCAACAAAAATAGTAATTTTCAATAAAACAGTTGACTTCTCAATCAAAAAGGATATTTCTTAACCAAATTTTGTTATTTTGAACAAATTAGATAATCTTCATAAAAATAGTTATATTTTCAAACAAATAATTAAATTTAAAGGCTAACAAATTTAAATTTTCAACCAAAAATATAATAGTTAAACAATTAATAAAAAATTGAAAAATTAAAAAAGATTTCAATTTAAAATCAAAACGAGTTTAATTCATCCAAAAAGACGAATTTTCAACAAAATAGTTAATATTAAATAAAAAAGATTTTTAATTAGAACAAAAAAAAGTTCAATTCATCCAAAAAGATGAATTTTCAACAAGACAGTTACATTTTTTAACAAAGAGCTGCATTTTAAAGTAAAATGATAAATTTTCATCTAAAAAAATTAATTTTCAACAAAAAAGAGTAATTTTCAATAAAACAGTTGCCTTCGCAATCAAAAAGGATGTTTTTTAACCAAATTTGGTAATTTTGAACAAATTAGATTAATTTTCAAGCAATGAGTTATAATTTGAAACAAATAATTAAGGTTTTAATTAAAAAAGATAAATTTTCAACCGTAAATGGAATAGTTAAATATTAAATTAAAAAATTGGAAAATAAAAAAACGATATTTAATCAAAATAAGAAAAACAGTTCAATACATCTAAAATGATGAATTTTCGAAAAAAAAAAAAATTTCAACAAAAAGGAGTAATTTTCAATAATGCAGTTGACTTCTCAATCAAAAAGGATACTTTTCAACGAAATTTTATAATTTTGAACAAATTAGATAATCTTCACAAAAATAGTTATATTTTCAAACAAATAATTAAATTTTTACATAACAAATTTTAATTTTCAATCAAAAATAGAATAGTTAAATAGAAAATAAAGAACTGAAAAATGAACAAAGATTTCAATTTAATATCAAAACGAGTTTAATTTATCCAAAAAGACGAATTTTCAACAAAATAGTTAAATTTTAAACCGAAGAGGTGCGTTTTCAACTAAAATGATGAATTTTCAACTAAAAAAATTAAATTTTCAACAAAAAAGAGTAATTTTCAATAAAACTGTTGACTTCTCGATCAAAGAGGCTACTTTTTAACCTAATTTTGTAATTTTAAACAAATTGGATTTATTTTCAAGGAAATAGTTATAATTTCAACCAAAAAATTAAGTTTTTAAATAAAAAAGATAAATTTTCGAAGAAAAATGGAATAATTAAATATTAAATGAAAAAATTGAAAAATAAAAAAAGGGTTTTAATTAAAATAAAAAAAAGTTCAATTCATAAAAAAACGAATTTTCAACAAAATAGTTATATTTTTAAAAGAAATTTTCAAAATTATGAATCTTCAGCCAAAAAAAATGAATTTTTAACAAAGTAGTTCAACTTTTACCTGAGTTGTTGAATTTTCAATGAAAAAAGATTAATTTTTCCAAAATAGTTATATTTTCAACCAAAAAAATAAATTTTCAACTAAAATTATGAATCTTCAGCCAGAAAATAAATAAATTTTTAAGAAATTTGTTTAACTTTCAGATAAGTAGTTGACTTTTCAATGAAAAAAGATCAATTTTTTCCAAAATAGTTCAACATTGAACCAAAGAGATGAATTTACAACTGAAATTATGGATATTCATTCGGAATAGTTCAATTTTCAAGTAAACTGATAAATCTTCAGCCAAAAAGGATGAATTTTTTACAAAGTAGTTCAAATTTTACCTTAGTCGTTGAATTTTCAATTAAAAAAGATCAATTTTTTAAAAATAGTTACATGTTTAACCAGAAAGATGAATTTACAACTAAAACGATTGATAAATTTTCAGAAAAAAAAAATTTTACAAAGTAGTTCAACTTTCAACCCAGAAGTTGAATTTTCAACTGCATTGGTAATTTTTCAACCAAAGAATTGAATCCTAAAAGAAAAAAAAAAGAAAAAAATTTACAAAGTAGTTCAACTTTAACCTAAGTAGTTGAATTTTCAGTGAAAAATGATCAATTTTCCCAAAATAGTTAACACTTTCAAACAAAAAGATAAATTTACAACTAAAATTATGAATCTTCAACTGGAATAGTTAAATTTTCAACTAAAATTATGAATCTTCAGCAAAAAAAAAAGTATTTTTAACAAAGTAGTTCCACTTTTAAGCAAATAATTTGATTTTCAACCAAAAACGACGAATTCTCAAACAAAAATGTAATGGGTGATATTTAAATTAAAAAAAACGAATATTCAACAAAATATATGAATTTTAAACGAAAAGATGAATTCTCAACCAAGTACATTAATTTTCTACCAAAAAATATGAACTTTCAACAAAATAAATAAATTTTCAGTCAAAGTGATTAATTATCACCTAAACTGATGAATCTTCAGCAAAAAAAAAATTTTTTTAACAAAGTGGTTCAACATTCAACCGTATACTAGTCGAACATATAAAATGCACATAAATAAAAATAATATAAAAAATATATGAATGAAATAGAATATTAAGAATAAAAAAAATGTGTAGGCCCCTTAAAATCAAATAAATTTCAATAACATAAAAAAATTTATAATTTCGGGATTAAAATAAGAAATGTCATGTGTAAAGTCATCAAGTTCATTACCGATAGGTAAATTGGGAATTTGTAGGTCAGAATAAAGCTACAACAGATTTTATCTATTAATAGTGTAGTCTCTCCAATACTAAAGCAAAATCTCTTGTCTGTGAAACTATGACAGAAGACTTGAATATAGCAACTTTGAAGCACGATATTTTGACAGTCACATTCTCATATGCCATATTCCAATATAAAATTTAAAAAAAAATTTCAATAAAAAAAAAATCGTACACTACATTTTTACACTAATTTTCTTACACTAATTTTTTTTTATAAAATTAATAATGATTCAAAATATATCAAATTTAAAATTAACTGAGAAAAAAAGAGTTTTGAATTAAGAAACTCGCTTTTGTTTTAACCCAAAAATATGCTTACTTTTAAGGCTAATAAAGGGGCTTAAATTAAGATCTAAAAAATAAGCCTTAAAAAAAATGTTCTGCTAAATGACAAAATTGATTGTGCGTGATGAATTGCGATGCGTGTAATAATTGAGTAATAGTGTTCGTAGAAAATGAAAAAAAAATAAATAAATTATTAAAAAAATAAATACCTTGAGTCTTATGATCGGTGGAAAAATGGCCTCTGTGGTCATTCCTAAATAATAATGAAGTGTGAACAACGGTTGATGGACGTCGTGTAAACGCATGCATGTTTTGCAAACTCTATGACCTATGCTGAAGACGTAGGTCCACGTGTATTTATAGTTTTATATATTAGCTCTCCTCTCTTGTTAATTTCGAGACACACCCTGCAAAGAATAACGCGACCAAAAAATATTTTTTATTTTTTAAAGTCTCACACACTCATTATGTGTTATTTATTTAAAAAAAAAACTTTTTTTTTAATTGAGGGCATGTAACAGCTATACGATTTCTACCTTACCGACTTCTTTTGGACGATACCATAGTTCCAGCCGAAATGATATATCGAGCTAAAAAGTCTGGGAAAATGTACTTAAGGTTAAATAATTTAATTTCTTTTTTTGTAAATCCAACAAATTTTTTTCGTAGGTCCACGTGTATTTAGTTTTATATATTAGCTCTCCTCTCTTGTTAATTTCGAGACACACCCTGCAAAGAATAACGCGACCAAAAAATATTACTTTTAATTTTACGTAAATTATTGTAGAAAATTACAAATCTTTACAAAAAAATACAAGATTTCACAAAAGTTGAAATATTAGGAAACTGTATAATTGAACAATATTTTACAGGATGATTCTGAATCTGTTTAATAATAAGCAAGTTACAGATTTTAATGTTAAAAATAGAAATTTTTTAGTTTGAAAGCCTCAATTGTATTTTAAAAAATTTCAAATTAATAGATTCATAATTGAAAGCTCTTATTCAATTTCAAATCCTATTCAAATATTGCTTCAATCTGAAAAATTCCATTTTGAACCCATTTAATTTGAAATGTTTTAATTAAAAAATAATTTTCTTAGAATATTTAGCAATATTTTACTTCTCATTTAAAAAGAGCAATTATAAATCAAATATTAAAAATTAAACAATTTTGAACTGAATTTTAAAGATCTTCAAAGGTTTTAAGAAAATAAAAAAAAAATCTTAAGTTTTCTGGGAAAATTAAAAATGATGTTTGTTTTGAAAAATTAATTTTAAGAGAATATTTCAAAAGATTTTTTTAAAATGTTGATTTATAAGCTTTTTAAGCATTTTTAAAGGTTTTGAATGAATAAAACATTTGTATCAAAATTCCTAGAAAAAATAAACAATAAATGTTTTTTTGAAAAATTAATTTAAAACGCATATTTAATAAGATTTCCAAAATTTTCAAAAAAGAGTCTGGTTGATTTTAAGGTATTTTTTCCCCCAAGATAATACAATTATTATTAGTTATCTAGAAACGTGTTTAATGATTCTTTTTGAACAAATTTTTAAGAGAATATTTAAAAACATTTGAAAAAATATGTATTTAAAATTGATACATTTTTTGATTTATTCTTCAATTTATATAATTGAAAATGATAGTGTGGATTTCTATTGTTTTAAATGCTTTATCTGTGCAATGTATAAGTGTTAGAATTTTGCAGTTTAAGGGGTGTTGATTAACAAATTTTTAATTGAAAAGTGTCTTTGATTGAAAATTTAACTATTTACTTGATAATTCGTTTTTTTTGTTTTTTTTTTTTGTTGAAAATTAATTTTTTTTGACAAAAACTTTAACTAATCTAGGTGAATATTCCATAATTTTAGTTGTAAATTCATCTCTTTGGTTAAAAAATGTAACTATTTTGTTGAAAATTCGTTTTTATTTTCATTTGAAAATTAATATTTTTTAGTTGGAAATTCAACTATGTGGTTGAAAATTTATCTTTTTTAGTTAAAAACTCAACTATTTGGTTAAAAATTAATTTCTTTTGTTGAACATCATTATTTTTTGGTAGAAAATTCATCTTCATGGTTCAGAATTTATCTTCTTGGTTCCAAATTGATTTCTTTGCTTGAAATATGATTTTAAATTAAAAATTAGTTTTTTCAACTGAAAATAACTATTCTATTTTTTGTCCAGAAAATATATATATTTTTTCAAGAAATTTAATCTTCTTGGTTGAAAATTTATCTGTTTGCTTGAAAATTTATTTGTTGAAAATTATTTTTTTTTTTACTAAAAATGTAACTATTTTGTTCTAACTTGTGAATTTATCTGCTTCATGAAGATATTTTTAGTTTTCTGTACTTTTTTTAACACATTTTTCCACCATGGAACTATCTCAAATCATACAAGATTTTCTTTAATATATATAAAAAAAATTTTGAAAAATGAACAGTTTTTTTCTAAAGAAAGGATAGTTAGTGCGCATATAGCGCGCACATTGTTTTTTTAGTTTAGTATAAAATTGCTGCAATAAATGCACATTTTGAAGAGTCGCATTTCCTACTGAAATATCATCTGCGGATTGCTCGAAATGCGTGAACATTTCCGTAAAGGGCACCATGTCGTCGGATTCATAAAGCGGAAAGCCGTCCTTCCTGCGTGAAGATCACGATAAAAATACTAGGCATTTCACGAAATATTTTTTATGGGGAGCGTTCTTTCAAGAGTTTATGGAAAAAACACAACCATGTATTTAAAAAAATGTATTATTCAAAAAAATGTAAATGATACATTCATCCAGTTCCATATGGTGACCGATTTCGTATGGGATCGGGCAGTCTGATGTTACGGAATTGTTTGGGACTGAAATATATTGTATTCCAAGGCAAAATATAAGACACTAATTTTTTTTCACCGACAATTTTTTTTCAATTACTTAAGGCCCTTGTATATTTATAGGTGAATTATAAAAAAATTAACGAAAATTTTATTTAAAAAATTGTATATTGGGAATATATTTACGTTATTTAATGATCTTTGCGGAATTTTAGTGGTGCAATTTACAATCTTTTAAATTCGTTAAAGAAACTTCAAAATTTACAAAAAAATACAAAAATAGTGTAATTTAAAAAAAAACTGAAAATTGAATTTTCTCAAAAAGCAAAAAAAAAAGTAAAAAAGGCAAAACTAGTAAAATAAGAAGGAAGATTAATGAAAACAGATAAGAAAAATCATAACGTTACAAAAGCAACGGAAATTTTTATGTTTCTGATGCTTTTATGTAATCACGTCTTAAATTTACAAAATTTACAACTGATGTTTCTGAAATTTTCCATAAAATTAGAAAATTGTAATAGAATTTTCGTAAATTTCTGTTACATGTAATGGCATAAAAACTTCTGTTACTCGAAATGTCATTTTTTTTTTATTAGAAGTTTCAGAATTTTCAGATACAATTCATTTTCATTCAAAAAAATCCAAAATTTCAAATTAACAAAAAAAAAGCTAACGAAAATTTTCATTAACGAAATTTAAATATTCCGAAAGTAAAACTTAACGAAACTGTAAAAATTGACAAAATTACATAATACTGGAATTTTAAAACCGAAAATTTCAAATTTCTGCAATTATTAAATTCCCAATTACCAAAGTTGAAATTGCCGAAAAATTATATTTAATATTATTATTATTAAATTGAAATCTATGCAGTATGCAGTATACAAAATAAAATATTACTGTAACAGTTAAATAATATTAAATTTAAAGATTTGTTATTGTTTAGAATTTTAAATTTCTGGAATTTACTTATTTCAAGAATTTACTTATTTCTTGAAGTTAAAATTTCAGGAATTTGAAAATTCTGGGCTGCATAGTTTAATTTAACATACAAGTGGCCCTAATTTGGTTAACAAATTTTTTGCTGAAAAAAATGCATGTCTCATTTTTTACCTCGAAAAACGATATATTTCAGCTAGAAAAAATTTCGTGACATCGCCAGTAGGGTGAGCCAAAAAACTTAAAATGCTTAGATTCATTAGTAATAGCAATGTACAGTTTCTTCGTGACATTAAAAATAAAAAAAAAATAAAAAAATAAAAAATGTGTCACTATTGGGCAAGTCTATTGAAATTTTTTTGATTTAAAATTTTGTTGTACCGAAAAAATTTGTTTTCAATTTTCTTTCGGGTAAAGTTTATGAAATGAAATAACCTAAGATGGAAAAAAAGTAATAAAATAATTTTTTTGTCATAATATAATATTTCACGAAATGACAAAAAATGCAGTTATTTTTTTATATTCTTTTCAATAAATTGAGGAAATACGTACATGTTTCTTTAAGTTCCAAACGAAATTTTTTTCTATTTTTTACGGTTCCTGAAACATGAGCCATTTTTATACTAGATCTGTAAAAATCCGTAAAAAATAGAAATTATAAAAAAATTTTGGGTGAATTTTATGAAACTAAATAACTTGAGACGAAAAAAAAGTAAGAAAAAAGTTTTTTCGTCGACATATAATATTTAAAAAAATGAAATATGCACTTTTGTTAATTTTTACCTAAAGTTGCAGAAAAATGTTTTTATTCTTTTTATTGTTTTATGCTGCTTTTAATAAACTAAATAAACACATATTTTTAAGTTTCAAAGAAACATGTTTTTCTATTTTTTACGGATTGTGTGTAAAAGGATTTTTACGGATCTTATATAAAAATGGTTCACGTTTTGTTATCCGTAAATATAGAAAAACAATTCCTTTGAAATAAAAAAATATATGCGTATTTCCTTAGTTTATTAAGAAGAGCATCCGAAAATAAAACAATGAAAAACATTTTTTTGCAACTAGGTACAAATTAACAAAATGTTAAGTTATTTTCCATAAACTTCACTCAAAAAAGATTAACATTTTTTTCCATACACAAAAAAAATAATTGTAAAATTATTAATCGTCTTGCCCAATGGTGAGAAATTGTTTGAAATTTAAAAAAAATCGTGATGCCACAAGAAAACTTTTCAGTACCATTACCAATGAATCTAATCATTTTGAGTTTTTTCGGTTCACCCATGGAAACCCATTAAATCCTAATTTAAATCAACAGAGCGGAAAAGGATAGAGTTTTAACTGAAATGATAATTTATCATAATTTGTGACAGATTTTCAAAGCCGAAAGTGACGTTAATGGAGAAATGAAAGGGCGCCCTATTTTGATTGAATGCTTAATATTGACAAAAGAACTTTAGTTAATTGTATAGGTATATTTTTTGCTTCTAATGTGAACACAATTTTTTATACTGAGTCCCAGACTGCTCTAAGTATGATCTCTGGGTCATTATTAATTTATTATTATTATGCCCTATGGGCTTGAATACAATAGACTAGATATGAGGAGTGATGTCTTTATTCGTCTAAATGGGCGGACAATATAAAATAATTGCGCATTTCCGTTTCAGGAAAACAAGGGTACAATCTGCAGGGCACATGTCAAGCAGGATTGGGAGCCGCAATGTCGAAGGTAAGGCCCACTTTTAATACACATGTCGCTTTTTATCATTTTTCATTGATCATTTCAGGTACACAATTGTGACCGATTTTAATATAAATATTTAATATTTATGTTGAAAGTCGGCAATCCAAAATAATTTTTTTATTAGCACTAGGGCGGGCCGAAAAAACTCAAAATGATTAGATTCATTGGAAACAGCAGTGAAAAGTTTCATTGTGGCATTATAAATTCAAAAAATTTCTCACGATTGGACAAGTTAATTCAATATTTAAAAACATTTTTTTTTGTGTGCGGCAAAAAATTCTTTTTTCAATTCTGTTTTTGGTAAAGCTTATGGCAATAAAGAACCTTAGATGCAAAAAAAGTAACAAAACCATTTTTCGTCGAAATATGACATTTAAAAAAAATGACGAATAATACAATTTTGTTATTTTTTATCTAAAATTGCAAAAATAAAGGTTTTTAATTTTTTATCGTTTGATGCTCTTTTTGATAAAACGTTAAAATCCGTTTACACAAGATCCGTAATAAAAAGAACACAAATTTTGTTTGAATCTCAAAAATATGTACGTTATTCTTTAGTTTATTAAAATAAGCATAAACAATTTTTATAAATAAAAACTTTTTTTTTAACTTTAGGTACAAATTGACAAAATTGCATATTGCGTCATTTTTAGAAATATTATTTTTCGATGAAAAATGTTTTCTTATGTTTTTTCGATCTAAGGTTATTTACATCCATAAACTTTATTCAACCAAAATTTAAAAAAACTTCTTTTCCATTCACAAAAATTTAAAAAAATTTACATTTCAACTGTTCGATTGTTATATTTTTGGTTCAGAATCCATCTCTTTGGGTGGAAAGTTTTTTTTTTTAATTCAACTATTTTTTTAAAAAGTCATTTTTTTGTTGTTCAAAATTTAACTGCTTGGTTAAAGTTGAACTACTTTGTAAAAAAAAACAACATTCTTTGTTTGAGGATTCATCTCTTTATTTAAAAATTTCACTAATTTGTTAACAATGAACTTTTTTTTTAAATTAAATATTTTTGGTTTGAAATTCCATAGTGTGGTTCACATTCTTTTGCTTTACTCAAAAATCTTTCTCCGTTGCAAATTTGTCTTTTTTGTTTAATTTTTTTTTATTTTATGTTAAAAACTCAACTTTTTGGTTGAAAAATTAAATGATTTTTGGGTTGAAGTATTCACTCTTACATTTTTTGTTAAGAATTCATCTCTATTGATTAAAAATGCGACTACCTGATTGAAAGTATCATTACTCTGTTAAAATTAATTTTTTTAAAATGAAAATTGATTCTTTTTATTTGAAAATTCATCCGTTTCGTTGAAAATTAAATTTTTTGTTGTTGAAACTGTGTTTCTTTGGTCGAAATCTAATTTTTTCAACTTAAAATTTAATTATTTAATTTTTGGCTGTAAGTTGATTCTTTTACGTTCAAAATTCATATATTTTTATGAAAACTCATCTTTATAGTTGAATATTCTACTGTTTGATTGAAAATTCATTTATTTGGTTGAAAATTCAATTTTTGGTAGAAAAGTTATTTTTTTGGTTGAAAGTTAATTAATTTTAACTGAAAAGTCGACTATTATATTTTTGGTTCAGAAACCATCCCTTTTGATAGATTTTTTTTTAATTCAACTATTTGTTCAAAAAGTCATTTTTTATTTTTTGTTGTTGAAAATATAACTACTTGGTTAAAGTTGAACTTCCTTGTAAAAAAACCTTTTTTATTCAATGATTCACCTCTTTGTTACAAATTTAACTATTTTGTTATCAATGAACTTTTCGTTAAAAGTAAATATTTGTGGTTAAAAATGTAACTGTATTGTAAACAATTCGCCTTTAGAAATTAAAAGATTTTTGGGTTGAAGTATTCACTATTGCATTTTTTGTTAAGAATTCATCTCTATTGATTGAAAATTCTACTATCTGGTTGAAAGTCTCATTACTCTGTTTAAAATTAATTTTTTTGGATGAAAATTTATCCTTTTTATTTGAAAATTCATCTTGTTTAAGATTTGAGGTACAGATTTAATATTTTTTTGTTGAAAATTAATCTTCTTTGTTGAACTTCTTTGTCGAAAATTAATTTTTTCAAAATTCATGTTTTTTGTTGAAAATTCATCTTTATAGTTGAATATTCTACTATTTGGTTAAAAATTAATTTATTTTGTTGAAAATGAAATTTTTCATTCTTTTGCAAAAATAAAATTCATGTTTTTTGTTGAAAATTCATCTTTATAATTGAATATTCTACTATTTGGTTAAAAATTCATTTATTTTGTTGAAAATGAAACTTTTCATTCTTTTTCAAAAATAAAATTCATGTTTTTTTTTTAAATTCATATTTATAGTTGAATATTCTACTATTTGATTTAAAATTCATTTATTTATTTTGAAAATGAAACTTTTCATTCTTTTTCAAAAATAAAATTCATGTTTTTTTGAAAATTCATCTTTATAGTTGAATATTCTACTATTTGGTTAAAAATTCATTTATTTTGTTGAAAATGAAATTTTTCATTCTTTTTCCAAAATAAAATTCATGTTTTTTGAAAATTCATCTTTATAGTTGAATATTCTACTATTTGGTTATAAATTCATTTATTTGGTTGAAAAGTCGTATTTTTGAGTTGAAAATTAAACAATGTGGTTTTAATTTTTTTTTCTTCTTGACTCGAAAATCTTCCGTGGTTGAAAATGCAATTACTTTGTTATAAAATTTTGTTAAAAATACTATTGGTTTATCATTCATCTTTTTTGGTTGAGAGTTGAACGACGAATTGACAAAAATTCATTTTTTTTCATTGAAGATTCATCTTTTTGGTTGAAGGTTGTATTATATTTAGGAAAATTCTTTTCTGCTGGTTGTAAATTATTTTTTAGAACTACAAATGTCACTATTCCATTTTTTATTATTAATTAGTCTTTTTTAATTGAAAATTCATGCATTTTGTTGGAAATTCGTCTTTTGGTAGAAAACTCATCTTCTTGCTTGAAAATTCATCTTTTTGGCTTGAAAATTTAACAATTTTCATTACATTCGTTTTCGTTTTTGACTGAAAGGATCATCTTATTTTACTATTTCTTTATACTTGAATATTCATTTTATTCTTATTATCGTATTTTCAAATATTTTATTTTGATCTCATATAAAAATAATAGTAACCACAATATAAATTTTTTAAATTTAACTAAATATAATATTCAATTGCAATCACAAAATCTGAATGAAAAAAGTAGCAAAAAATGCCGGTAGTAGGAATCGAGCCCGGACTTTCTGGTTACGAACTCCATGTAACATGCGTGGATTTTTTTCAAAGCCGTTTTTCTCGAATGGCTTCCCCTTGTCCGTTAATGAAATTATTTTTGTTTTAGTTTATAAATAAAAAAGACAGTATTTCCTAAATAGCACATATGATTACATTTGTCACATTAAATCTTGGCTAAAAATGTACGGAAACATTGTAGGTAGACTTGACTAATGTGAATGAAGAAAGGGGACTGAAAGAGGAAAAGTGCGACTGACTCTCCATCTTGGTGGATTTTTGTGCCAAATGCCTCTTTCGCACTGATAGCGCGGTACTTCTGGTTATAAATATAGTACCTTTCTGCATAGGCGGTTGTATCGCAAGAGTTAAGAGTCCCCTGGACACGAGGGTGCGTACCCAATATGGCCAGGAATGCGAATTCTTCCTCTGCACGGTCTCTTTCTGTTTGAATACGGATTCTTATTTAAGCAATGCCTTAACATACGTTACAATTGTATTATCGATTGACCGACCTCTCTTCTCCGTGAAAGCTTCCAATTCCTCCACGTCGATTGTTCAATACGAAGACGTCGTAACTCTCCTTTATAAACCGACGCGACATTAGCAAAAGGAAGGAAGTATAGAACTCATTTTTCACAGTTCATTCATTCATTTGTTCCAGAAAATAATGTATTCACGTACTGAGAAAGAAAATAAAGTTGCCGTAACAAAATAATTTTGTTGAGTAGTTTTTGTTCGTTTTACAAACATTGATTTGGCTCAAAAATAAATTTTTGTTAAGCACCGTTTGTTACTTGTACCAAAGAATTTGGTTGCGCGTACCTAACACGCGAGCGCGCATGCGCATGTGACCGATGCCCCAGTTTTCAATATGGCTGACCTCAGCTGATATGCCAGAGAAAACGACGTATTGTCGTTTCCTTTTCAGGTTTTTATAGTAGTTTTGAATCCAAGAAATTTTTATTATGCCCTGAGGAAAGAATACTATTAGAGTCGCAAAATAATTTAGTTGATCATTCTTGGTTCATTTTACAAAAAGTTGGTTCGTTTACTAAAAAAGTAGTTCGTGCAACAAAAAAATATATCTGGCTCAAAAAGAAATGTTTGTTAAGTACCGTTTGTTACTTGTACCAAAGAACTTGGTTGCGCTTACCTAAGATGCGAGCGCGCATGCGCAGTTGCTCGAAGCCCCAGTTTTCAATATGGCTGATGTCAGCTGATATGCCAGAGAAAGCGATGTATTGTCCTTTTGGTCTGTGAGGTTTTTAAAGTAGTTTTGAATAAAAGAAAGTTTTATTGTACACTGAGAAACAAAATAATATTACAGTAACAAAATAATTTAGTTGATCGTTTTTGGTTTATTTTACAAAAATTTGGTTTGATTACTAAAGAAAATGTTGGTGTAACAAAACAGGTTGGTGTAACAAAAAAATATATCTGGCTCAAAAATAAATTTTTGTTAAGTACCGTTTGTTACTTCTACCAACGAATTTGGTTGCTCGTACCAAATGCATAAGCGCGCATGCGCAGATGCCTAAAGCCCCAGTTTTCAATATGGCTGATGTCAGCTGATATGCCAGAGAAAGCGACATATTCTCGTTTTAATCTGTGAGGGTTTTAAAGTAGTTTTGAATCAAATATAGATTTATTGTGCACTCAGAAAAAATAGAATTAGAGTAACAAAAGAATTTAGTTGCTCATGTTTTGTTCGTTTTACAAAAATTTGGTTGTGATTACCGAAAAATTTCTTGTGATTACTAAAAAAGGGGTTGTTGTAGCAAAACAATTTATATGGCTTAAACAAACTTTTTGGTTAATTGCCGCTTGTTACTTGTACCAACGAATTTGATTGCTCATACCAAACACGCCTTTCTCTGGCATATCATCTGATATGCCAGAGAAAGCAACGTATTGTCTTTTCGATCTCTGAAGAATAAAACTTTTTAAATACAATTAATGTAGATACCATAATCCTAAGATTTCAAGTCAAAATATATTAGATTTTCAAAAAATCAGTTAAACTCCTAACAAAAGAAGCTGAAGTTTCTACCAAAAGAGATGAATTTTCAAGCAAGAAAGATCAATTTTCAAGCAAAAGAGATACATTTTTAGCTAGAAAGCTGATTTTTTAACCAAATAACTGAATTTTAAACCTGGAAAGATGAATTGTCAACCACATTGTCGATTTTTCAAACAAAAATGAATAAACTTCAATTAAAAACAGTTTCACTTTCAAATAAGTAGGTTGAATTTTCAAGCCAAAAAGATGAATTTTTTAGAAGATGAATTGTTAACCAAAAAGAATATCTTTTCTACCAAAATACGAATTTTCTATCCAAAAAGACGAATTTTGAACCAAATAGTTGAATTTCGAATCAAAAAGGTGACTCTTAAACAAAATAGTTAAATCTTCAACAAATTAATTTACTTTTTAACCAAATAGTAGACTTTTCAACCAAAAGAGTTGAATTCTGAACCAGAAATATAATAGTAGACTTTTCATTCAAAAATAATAATTAACTTTTAACCAAAAAGATCAATTTTCTATCCACAAAGACGATTTTTCTATCCAAAAGGACGAATGTTGAAGAAAACAGTCGTATTTTCGACCAAAAAGATGACTTCAAAAAAATAGTTAAATTTTCGACAACAAAAAATTAAATTTTCAACCAAATAATTGCTTTTACAACCAAATAGTCAAACTTTCAAGGAAAATTGACTAATTTTCAAACCAAAGAGATTAAACTTGATTCAAATAGTTAAATTTCCAAACCAGAAGAATGAATTGTTTACGTCAGAAGAAAAAATAATTTGATCAAAACCGTTGAATTTTCGACCAAAAAATATGACTTTTTGACAGATTAGTTGAATTTTCAACAAAATAATTAAATTTTGAACCAAATAATTTAATCTTGAAAATTAGATAAATTCTTAACCTAAAATATAATACGAGACTTCTCCACCAAAAATAGTTGGATTTTTAACCAAATAGTTGAATTTCCAAGCCAACCGGATGAATCTTCTATTTAAGAAGACAAATATTCAACAAAAGAATTGAATTTTCGCCGAAAAGGACTACCTTTTCAATAAAATAGTCGAATTCTCAATAGAATAATTAATTTTTGAACTAAATAGTTAAATTAAGAAAAAATAATAATTTTTAACTAAACATTTACGTTTAGAACGGAATAGTTGAACTTCCAAGCAAAAGCGATGGATTTTCATAAAAATGGTGGAATTTCCAAGTAAAAAAGATTAAATTTCAACCAAAAATAGTTGCATTTTCAACCAAATAGTTGAATTTCGAAGCCAATAGGGCGAATTTTCTATTCAAAAAGGCGAATGTTCAACAAAACAGTTGACTAAAAAAGATGATTTTTCAACAAAATAGTTGAATTTTCAACAAAATAATTATATTTTCTTTCAAATAATTAAATTGAAAAAAATGAATCCTGAAAAAGATAACACATCTGCAAAAAATGGATTGCGATTGTTGTTGGCCAACTGAGGGTCATTTCCGGTGTAATTTTCTGCGTAGAATGCGAATCCGAGGTCAGACTTTTCCCAGCACGTCAAGTTTTTGAGATATCATAACCTGAAAGTGCGAAAAATGCGTTTTTTTTGGTCTATTTGAGCTTATGCTACATCGCGAAAAAATTTGTTTTCTGAAATCGGGTCATGCCATCTAAAAGTATAACTCCTAATCTTCGAAAAGCTTTTTTAAAATTGAAGATATCATTTTTCTTCGCAGAAATATCTTTCAATAAAGTTTAGCCAATAAGGAGGCTTTCCCCTTCCATACGCAACGCTTGCGCAGTTGAAAAAGTCGCGGTCCGTCAACATCATTGCACGAAGCTGCGTGACAGTGATGTTAACGGACCGCGACTTTTTCAACTGCGCAAGCGTTGCGTATGGAAACAATATTTACACTGCCTCCTAATGATTAATTTCTCTGGAAAGTATATTTCTAAAGTAATTATTCGAAAACTTTGGAGGGTGATTTCACCCCCTAAATATGAATTCTGGCACGTATAAGAAAATACGTGTAAAAATTGTGCGTCACTTATGTAATTTCTTATATTTCTAATTAACTGTAACAAAAGATTAATACTAAGTAGGCGAATATTATAAGATAAACACATTCGAAGAAAATTAACTACATTCATACATTGTCTTTATTAGAACCATCAATCGTGTTATTGAAATAGAATTTTTTAGCAGCTTCACTAAAGTCTTCTTCATGGATGTCATTGCATGGAGTCCAGTACTCATGTCCCCAGCACTTTGTTCAATTGAAGTGACTTTATTCGGATTACCTCCAAAAGCTCCAATATTCTCCTGAACCCACTTGAGTGCAAGAACTTGATCCTTCAATCTGAAATTTCCTGTGGCAGATGTATCTCCTGTACTTAAAAAGACTAAGATATCTACGCGATAGTTCACGAGGACAAGAATAATATCCTTGTCCAAAAGATAATTTTCTCGACAGCATTGGTTGCTTCCGCGTGAAAACCCACCACCATGTATTGAAACCATGACTGGCAGTAAAGACTTATTTGTTTCTTAGTCAGTCTGAAAAATTCAAGAATGGAAATTAATACTTTCAAACTTTTGGTACACCATTTTGAAAAAATTAAGTTTTACCAATGAAGAGTTGAATTTGAGAAGTGGTGTATAAACATTAACAAACAAGCAATCTTCATTTCCAATTAATTTACCACTTCTTTCAAATTGAGGACAAGCGCTTCCATACGTATCGGCTTGCCGTATTCCATTCCACTTGTCCGCAGGAACAGGATTTTTGAACCTATATTAAGAAAATATATAAGTATTTTGTTTTTTATTTCTTATAATATATAAATATCCCTTAACGTTTGATACATTTTCTGTTTTCCCTGAAAATAAATGTTAGCAAATATTATTAAAACGCTCTAAGAATTACTCTAGTCATAAAAAAATGTTGTATGTGTTATGACAAAAAAAGTGAAGACATTCTCCAAATTTAAAATTAATAAAAAATAAAAAAAACTTGATAAAATATTTTGATTTACTTTCATAAGACTGATTGTTATATGTATATACATTATTTGTGACTTGTGGTTCTGGCCTGAAATAATTATCCTTAATTTCTTAAAATTTGTTTTAAAAAAAGTTGTTTGTAAATCACAAATAAAAAAGTTTTTAAGTTATTCAGACGAGTCTAATGTTGACAATATCAAACTATACGAGTTTTCATGTTTAAGGTATAAACAGGTTTAAAAAGCGTGTGACGATTACTATTAATAAGCTTCAAAATATATTTGTCTTTATTTACGTCTTATGGCGTTACGTATACAATGCAAACATCTCTTTCAAACCAAATTTTCGTGGTAATTTTCACTTTATGTTAAATTTTTCATATTTTGAATTTTCATAAATTAATAGCAATTACTATATTTTCACGTTAGGTTTGTCGTGTTTTTCAAAGTTTTTATAAACTGATAAAAAAAGAAAGACTTGTTTAAAAAAGAAATTGCTTTCTCATAGAGGGCGATTTGTAATTGGGAGTGCATCAAATCTAAACATGGAAACTGCCCACAAGAATTTTGGCATAAAGCAATCTAGCAACATTTTTGGTTGTGCGTGGCAAAAGTGTAAGTTTTGAAAAATTGTAGTTGGGTGAGATAAAAGATTAAGATACAAAGATGAAAAGGAAGTATATGTAAAGTGAAATTTTTGAAATTAATTCTGGCAGAAACTCCAGTTCACAGCTTATTAATTTGTATCATGTAATCAACATGACCAACTTATCGGCACACTTATGGATTATATGTGAAATATTTAAAATCAATGCTGGCAACTATTTAAATTAAAAACTTATATACATTTCCTTCAAAAAATGTTTCTCAGTACTATTTTTTTTTTCAATTTCTACGGTTGTATGTAAATTTCATAATAGATTTGTATGCTTTTTCGAGACGCATCGATTTTACCTATTGACGAACCATTCATGAGTTTATATATAAACTTACCAATTTTTAATATTTAACCAAATTAATAGATTATGCTTATAAAAAATCGTCTGAATATAAAAGGGGACTTCGCTGACAAGGTGACATAATGATTTTTATAGCTTTTCGCCCTCCGAAAACAATGTTTTAACACACATGTGGTAAAGATTGTCGTATTCTAAAAATACAATTTTGGTTTCAATATTGAATTCCCCAGCAAGAAAGCAGTGAATATTTTCAGTTTAATTTGATAGAATATTGGACCAAAAGACACGCCTAATACTTTCCTTTTCATAATTGCAATTCAACTATAATTTTGAAGCGAATCTTCTTTTGGGACGGGAGTGAATTGAAAAAAACGACCGAACGTACGAACGGAATTCTCTTTCTCTCTCTTATAAGTATACTTCCTATAACACCTCTCTATATTCGCATCTTTCTTTTGTGCAGCGATTCACAATTGCTCTAAAGACTCCTGTTCGATATCCCCACTATTTCCACACTAAGCACAGCATTTATATGATCTCTCTCTCTCTCTCTGCACTCTCTTAAAGTGAGATCTCCCACTACTCCGCCACTATGCAAGCTCTTTTGCAGTTATGCGCGGCCTCATTGTATCAGTGTACTTTATATGATGCCAAGCGCATGTAAACTTACACTTCTCCCGTGTGGCCACACAGCCACTCAAATTTTTCAGTTCAGAAGAAGGTATGTACGGTCATAAAGAAAAAAATTACGAAAATGGAGTAACAAAGTTCAAACATTTTATAATAACATGTAATCCAATTAAAGAATGGGGAAACTTTCCGATCCCGTATGTTGATTTTGAGCCAAATTTGAGTTAATTTCGAGCAAATCTGATTCGAAAGGCCTACATTTTCATGTTTTTGTGTAGCAAGGTCTCGATGAGTATAATTTTATCTAAAATCGCTTCATTTTTCCTCATATTAGACACGTGAAATAAATCTTTATGGAAAAAATGAAGTGAGCATTTCTAGCGGACATCGTGAATTGAACGGTTACGCCATGGCGTGACCGCAAAGTGACCATTTCATTCACTTGGTCCGCTAGGGAATATTTTCATCCTTTTTAACATATATTCATAATTCCACATATGTAACTCAACACTCTTTCTATATTTTGACACATTGATATATATTCATTTGTATTTACTCATGTGTTCAAAAAGTACAAATTAAACACTGTGCGGCAACCCGACGGACAATATTCTACGTCGGATTTCCGCAACCAGCTTTTAATTCTTCATTTCTTAACATATGAATGAATACAAATACATAAATACAAATATGTAAAAAGATAAAAAGAGTGTTGAGTTCTTTGTGAAATTGTGAATAAATGTGAAAAATGATGATAACAAAGTAAAGTAACCGTTCCGTTCACGCGGTACGCTATGGTAAGCCTAAACCTAGATAAAATGTAACTGAATCAAGAAAATGATTTACTTGTCCTTATTTAGACCCATATTTCTTTGTGCCAAATGTCCTGTGCTGATTTCAATGAAAATTACTTTGTCACAAGTAAATATGGGTCTAAATACGGATAAGTAATTCATTTTCCTAATTTATTTACAATTATATTCCTGTGTAGTATTTTTGCCCCTAGGCATGCTAACGGACGGACTCACATTTTACCGACTAGGGTTTGCTACGAAATCTCAAAAAAAAAAGGAATTAAACATTTTGTATAGAATGATAATACAGGACCATCAAACAAAACTTTTTTGCAGTACCCGGATTCAGGGTGTGTGTTCTTCGTAGGTGTTTTGTCGCTGAATCCAAATCCAATAGCGAAATATTTCTATCACGTAAAAAAAGTTGTTACTTACAAAAGAATACTGATTACCATTTTGATGGTCTCTCTGACTTTCTGAAAATAAGACTTTTGATAAGACAAAAACATAAGCTTAAGAAATATTAAAAGTGTTTCTTTTTTATATTGTTGGTGAAAAGCCTGATTCTACGAGAAAGCGATTTTATATGATGCCTATGAGAGAGAAAAGTGCTCATCAAATTAGCCCAAATAAATATGCCCATAGTGAATACAGGATTAATTCTTTGCAGCGGGATTTACTATTCTTGTTGTTAAAAAAATATTAATGTGAATTGCGAAAAACAGAATAGACCCAAACAAATATCTAGGATCGGATATCCGATTTTAGTATATAGAAAAGTTCGAGATTTTTCTGTTTTAAAATAGAATATTATTCAGAAAGTTATATGCAAACATTAAAAGACTATACAAAAATAATTCAATTCCATACCGTAAATTTCTAATTGGTGCTCGACCGTAGGATATACCGAGGAAAGCTGCATATCTTCTCCCGTTTCTGGATTCGCGGATTGTACCATTCAATTTGCCTTGAGAAAATGTTACTGAAGGTTCAGCATTTATAAAAGAAACGCACAGAAGGTGTAATAAAATTACTGAAAATCGATGCAGCATTTTACTTTTGATTATGATACGAGGAAGGCAAGTTCGTTCTCTTAAATAATAAGTGATTCTTTAAATTTCAGGAGATAATTATTTCTCAGCGATTGGGTGTCCTTGAGTCCTAATCAACTTGTAAATATTTGACTTTACTCGCTTGATAAGACGTATCGTACACTTGAGCATTAATGAGGAGATTATAAAAATACGAGGTTTTAAATGAAATCGAGTGATACATGAAAATTTGTTTCTTCACATATTCTTCATATTTAATACCTACTATCTTTGGTTTATCACGACAATTGAAATAAACGATATATATACATTATCGGTACCGGTACAAAAATTGTTGTCGATATCGGTAACAAATCTTTGAAGATTGTTTGAAAAGAATTTTCTAGGCATAACAGATGGTTCATTCACTAATTGCAAGTACATAATAACGAAGTGTCAGTTCGCCCAACAATTTTGAATGACTATACCCAAAAATTAAGAAAATTGATACCGCATTTTGTGAGAGAGTACGATATCCGTAAAGATAAAGCTTTTAGACGGTTTCTAATGAGATTTTTTTTTGCTAGAGAAACGAATCCTTAGCTGGTCACATCGATATCTAAAATAATTTTCGAGTAATCGATTTTGTTATGGTAAAATGATTGATTTCATTTTTAATTTAAAGAATTTCATAGGGGGCGGAAAGGAACCCCTGTGACTGTTTAGAAAAATAATTCTGATCAAACCCTACCCCTTTCTAACGTCTCGCGGGGGCGGGAAGGCACCTCTTTGACTAGGGACAGAAATAATGTTGTTCAACCCCCTACCCCTTTCCAACGTATCGTGAATAGCGAGAAGGCACCCTCGTGACTGGTCACAGAAATAATGTGGACCACACACCTTCCCCTTTCCAACGTCGTATGGGGGGCACCCCTGTGACTGATCACAGAAATAATGTGAGTCACATACGTTCCCCTTTCCAACGTTTCTTGGGGGCCGGGAAGGCATCATTGTAACTAATCACAGAAATAATGTGGGCTACATACCTTTCCTTTTGCAACGTCTCATGGGGGTGGAAAGGCACCCTTGTGACTGGTTACAGAAATAATGTGACTCACATATTTTCTCCTTTTTAATATTTCGTGGGGGTAGGAAGCCACCCCTGTGACTGTTAACAGAAATAATGTAGGTTACATACCTTCTTCTTTTCAATGTCTCGTAGGGGTGGAAAGCCATTCCTGTGACTGCACACAGAAATGATTTTGGTCAAACCCCTACAATTTTCGAACGTCGCGTGGGGGTCGAAAACGCACTCCTGTGATTGGTCACAGAAATAATGTAGGTCACATACCTACCTCTTTCCAACGTCTTAGCGGGGGGGGCACTTCTGTGACTTGTCACAGAAATAATGTAGGTCCAATACCTACTCCTTTCCAGTGTCTCGTGGAGGACGGAAGGGCATCCCTGTTACTGGTCACAGTAACTTATGCCATTACTGCCTCTTTGCGCCAAGAAATCGCGATCAACCGCGAAACAATCATCAGCGTTCACGCTTGCGTGGCCGAATTCAGTCGCGTGATAATAACCGAAGTCACTCGCGTGATAATGGACAGTGCTGGTACAGGTGCACGACGCCTTGCATGTACTCGGGAAAAGAGCCAGAGCATCGCTAATGGCGGCTAGCGACCTTTTCGCGAAATCTCGCTGCCTGTTCATAACCGATGCATGTTCTAAAGTGCAATTCCTCATCAATACAGGTGCAGATATATGTGTTTTCCTTCAATCGCGACTATCTGGGCGGCGTTATGAAACGCCTGATGAACTCTTCACGGCGAACGAATCAACAATCGCGACGGACGATTCGGTAACTTTCAACCTGCGAATCGGACTTTGCCGCGGTTTTACATGGAGTGGATATGAAAAATTAACGTCTCGTCGATGGCGTGACTGAACTCTTCGTTCCAGGATGCAATGGGGAATGTACCCAGATAACAATTATTCTGCAGCATTTCAGCATCAGACAGTTTTGACACACAATGCATGCACACTGTCAGTAGTTCGCAGACATGTCGTGCATGTTATCTTGTGAGCGCACAGTAACTGCAGCCGGGCTGCTAAACCTGTAGAGGACTTAGAGCGTTTTCAGGCCGTGTGCTAACGGTGCGATGCCAGCATGCCGTGCCGGCATAGACTGACAGCGTAATGAGCAACATATGCGCCCGCATCTGTCTCAAGGTCTACTGACTGGCCTACTGATCTATCCGCAGAGCCTGCCGGTACTGTGCAGTTAATGTGCCGGAACATTTCTATCTAGGGTAGTAACAATGTACTAAGAATTCACGTCGTGTCCGGGCGAACCCGTTTTCATCACCTCCTCACGCAGTACCCGGAGATACTAAGCCTTCCGGAATTCTTTTTATAACAACCCAGGTGAAAAAGTTATATATCGTTTATAGATAGTGGACGAGACAATGATATTTTTTCATACATTTTTCTGTATAAAACAAAATGAAAATATCAGTCTTTTGTCTACTATATATAAGTTATGTATAACTTTTTCACCTGGGAAAGCATCAAACCAAGCACCACATAAAAACTACGTCAGGACCGCCGGTAAATAATAAAGCTCGTAGGTGAACTCCGGGCCCACTTCGTCGTATGTACAAAAAAGGAATTCGACGCGATGATGTAGCTAGAAATCACGCGCCCCTCAAAAAGTAGTTGGGCTTTCGCCTTCTACATTGTTTCGAAACACGAAGCAGATAAATAGACCTTGCGGCGATTATCGAAGTATTAATGCTAGGACTGTACGAGACAAGTATCCGGTTCCGCACACAGAGGATATCACTTTTTTTAAAAAGCCAAGAAAAGTTTCTCTACAGCGGACTTGGTGCGCGCATTCAATCAGATGCCCGTCACAGAAGAGGATATTTCGAAGACTGCCATCATAACACCTTTTAGCATGTTCGAATTTCTCATTATGTGCCTAGGCCTTTGAGATGCGGCTCAAATGTGCCAACACTTCGTGGACGAGGTACTCCAGAGTTTAGATTTCGCCTACTGCTACATCGACGATATTCTCGCAGCTTCCGAAAATGAAGAGAAACAATTAGATCATATCAAGCAACTTTTTGACCGTGTCAAGGCCTACGGAGTAGTTATGAACCCAGCAAAAGGTATCCGCACTTGTCTCGAGAGTGCCGAGGCCATCAAGAATTGCGATCGTCTGGAGATAGCAAAAAAGACTCCGTCGTTTTCTAGGTACAATTAACTTCAATCGATGTTATATGCCTAACGCAGCGGCCCTGCAAGTTCCCTTGAATAATCTTCTACAGTCAAACGTCAAAGGGAAGACTTTTTTGAATTGCATAGATTCAGCAGTCGAAGCTTTAGCAAAATGTAAAGAAAGTATATCCTCAGCAGTTTTCTTGGCCTCTCCGCACCCAGAGGAACCACTAGCTATTTTCACAGACGCATCAGATTTTGCAGTGGTTGCGGTCCTTTAACAGCCAATCGACAAAGAATGGCAGCCTTCGGGATTCTTCTCCAAGAAGTTGAGTTCAATTAAGATGAAGTACGGTGCTTACGACAGAGATCTTCAGGCGATTCAAAAGGCCGTCAAGTATTTTAGGCACATGATTGATGGTAGAACTTTCACAGTTTTCACCGATCACAAGCATCTCAACTACGCTCTTTGTCCGAAAGCCGATAAATTACCTCTTTGGAAATATGGGCATCGGGATTTCATCGACCGGTTCACCACGGATATACATCACACATCCGATAAGGACAATATCATCACTTATGCGCTTTCGCAACTCGAGGAAGTAGTGGAAGGCATCTACTTTCAAGCTCTCGTCCAATCACAGGCTCAAGACGAAGAAATACAGACCTACCTCCAGCCCGCATCTTCCTTGAAGCTAAAGCAAGTGCCTATGCCTGGCACAATTGTGAGTCTTTTTTGTACTGTTTCTTCAAATGTAGCACGTCCTTTCATTACAAAGCCCTTTCGCAGAGCAGCTTTCAATTAGCTTCACCAATTCTCACCTCCTGGGATCAACGCAATGATCGAACTCGTAACTCAACGTTTGGTGTGGCCGTTTATTGAAGCGGATTGTAGAAAATAGGCACGTGCTTGTATGGAATGCCAGTGTGCAAAGATTAAACGCCACGTTTTGTCACCAGTTGGGTCATTTATGCCACTATCTTTCATTTTTGAGCATGTCCACATCGACGTCGTAGGTTCTCTTCAAAGTTCTCTAGGATTCACTTACTGCCTCACCTGTGTGGATCGCATTTTTTGCTACTCGGAAGCGTTCCTGCTTGAAAATATTGAAGCAGAGGCAGTGGAAAGGGCCTTTCTTTGTGGGTGGGTCTCTTGTTTTGGAACACCTTTCAGAATTACAATGGAATGAGGACGACAGTTTGAAGCGCAGCTCTAAGAGTTTAACAAGATTCTTAGAAGCAAACACTTCAGGATCACGGCTTACCATCCTTAAGCAAACGGACTTGTGGAAAGACTTGTCAGGAGCCATTCGTTGCCACGTGATGTAGAGATGACCGAGTTCTTGCCTCTTGTCATGCTGAAAATGCAATTAGCCTGGCAATTGAACCTGCAAGCGAAACCTGCAGACCACCTGTTTGGACAATCTTGCGACTTCCTGGAGAATTTTTCGCTTCCTGAAATTCAACCGAGGACGGAGAACCATCTTCAGATTTTGCCAAAGAGCTTCGACAACATTTCCAGCAATTACGTCCTGTAAGTGGAACACGTCATGGCACCAATACCAGGTAATCCACAGAGGAGACAACACATTAGATCTTCGGATAAACAGTCAAGACGTTGATGTCTCTATTGACTGTTTTAAACCAAGCTACACCATAGCAGATGAGGGCGAGCTACATACGCAAAAAGCTCCTCATTCTGCGAGGATTCAGCTGCAGAAAAATAATCATGATACCTCCAACGAACAATCACAGGAATTTCCAGAGCTTTCAGCACTGAAGAGATCGATCACTCGAACATGTCATCGAGTTTTGGTTTGTGTCTTATACTGAAAGGAGGGGGGGGGGGCAATACGAGAACACTAAAAAGTTGGAATTAAAACTCAACAGCAGAGTGCCATTTTTATATTTCCTATTTTTCCGTATCATAAGATATGATTTATAACATTGTAGTTTCTCTCATTTAATGACTCTCAAACTCACTTCATAGTAAGCAATAAATAAAAATCTGAATTCTAAGTGAATAATTTTAGTGCAATAATGACTTGGGAATATAGACTATATAGAACAATAATTACTTTTATATGCATATATTATAAAAATAACATTTAAAAGAAAAGAAAAGCCGACGCACAAAAGTCTATCTAAGGGAATAAGTGAAATGTACCAATAAACTTTTTCTAGAATAAATCACGGAAGAGGGCCCATATATGGAGCCGAAATGTCTGATGAAAATTTAAATCTTCCTCATCATTTACGGACCATAAAGCCACAAAACGGAAAATTAATATTAGTACTGAGGGTCGCAAAAAGCCAAGAACAATTCAAAAAACGATAAAGCCACTGAATCAGACAGAGTTTAGAATATGAATGTGGGTGATGGACAAAATATACGTTATGAATTATCTGATAAGTAAAAGGATTAAAAGGGAGAAAGGGAGAAAGGAGCAATGCTAGCAATATTTGTAGACTTAAATGCGGCGTTTGACTCTTTGGACATGGTTGAGATAGAAATAGTTATGGTGAAAGAGGGGATACGAGAGGGCTTATTAATGAGAGTGTCGGAATTTTTCAGAGAAATACAAAGCAGGTAAAGGCAGGAGAGCAAGATGAAGATAGTTTCTGGTTAGTGCTTTAGAAGAAGAAATGAAGAGAAGGGGATGGGGAGGAGTTAGTATGGGAGAGGAAAAGATATATACATTGGCATACGCGGACGTTACAGTGTTCATGGCAGAAGATATAGAAGGGATGGTCGGCTTCGTTACAGGATTGAAGAAATACTTTGATGGAAAAAAGTTGAATTTAAATGTAGAAAAGACAAAATACTGATGTTTAGAAAAGGAGGGAGAACAAAGAAAGAATGGCCTGGGAAATGGATGGGAGTAAAGTTAGAAGAAGTAAAGGAATTTAAATATTTGGGCCCTGCAAATAAATGGAGATCATAGAACTCATATAAGAGAAAGGATAAAAAATAGTCAGGGATAATGAAATAGATATGGGAAATAGGCAAAAGAAGGTTCAAAAAGGATTGGAGAAGAAGAATGTGGTTATTTGATAGGCTGGTATGGCCGGTATTAGGTTATGGACGGAGATATGGGTATGGAAGGAAAGGGAAGAGATTGAGGGTGTACAAGAAAGGCATATACGAGGTGTGACAATTAAGTAATGAAACTGATTCCATAAAAACCGTATATTTAAAAATTATTGTACAACTCTGTCATCCCCTTCAAAGACAGCTATACAACGATTCCAGTGCATTTTCCACGCTTCGTAACATTTCTGGTACGCTTCGAATGGGATGTCCGCGAGTACCCTCATCACGGCCGCCTGGATGTCCGCAATCGACTCAAAATGGGTTCCTTTGACCACCGATTTTGTTTTAGGGAACAGAAAAAAGTCACAGGGTGACATATCGGGCGAATAAGGCGGCTGTTGCAACACGGCGATCCCTTTAGTTTAGAGACCAAATACTGGAACACGCTGAGGGCGGAGTGGCACGGCGCGTTGTCGTGATGAAGGATCCAGTTACAAGCGATGTCTCGGCGTACCCTGTTGACTCGTTTTCGCAATCTTTCGAGTACTTGGCGATAGTAGACTTGATTTACGGTTTGCCCCGATCTAACATATTCTTTGCGGACAATCCCACGGCTATCAAAATAGGCAATGATCATCGTTTTCACCTTCGATTTGCTCATGCGAGCTTTTTTCGGGCAGGGGGGGGGGCGTGCGGAGATAACCATTGTGAGCTTTGGCGTTTGGTTTCCGGGTCGTATTGGAAAAACCAGCTCTCACTGCCTGTAATAACTCAATCAAGCAGCGTTGGATCGTTTTCCACTTGTTCCAAACAGTCTTCTGCGACGGTCATTCGATGCTGCTTTCGCTCCTCAGAAAGGTTCTTTGGAATTATCTTCGCGCACAACTTTTTCATCCCAAAACCGTCGGTTAAAATTTGTCTGACTGTTTCACAGTTCATACTCAGTTGCGAGGCCAACATTCGAACTGGTAAACGCCGATCTTCACGAATTAGGGCGCACACACGCTGCGCATTCGCGTCAGTCCGCACCTCGACTGGTCTCCCACTCCACGCCTCGTCTTCCACGCTTCTACACCCTTCTTCAAACTCTTTATGCAATCGAAACACCTGGGCACGACTAAGAGCACTATCACCATGCACTTTTACAATTTTAGCGTACGTTTCCGAAGCTGTTTCGGCTATTTTCTAAGTTTCATTACTCATGAGAAATACGTACATTGTGCTCATCGCCTCGATCCTAGAGTTCTTGTTCTTACTATTCATGGACTCGCAGAGAGTAAGTGGTTCACAAAATCATCCTTTTTCACTCATATACTTTTCCTCTCCTGAAACCAAGTGTATTATTCTAAAAATAAATTAATTACTTATTTGAATGACACTGATTCTATTGCATTCGTCAATAATTCGCACTTGTCAAAAAACAAGAAAGAAAATCACAAATTGCATTTTTCATTCAAATTTAAAATTTCCGCCAATTCGAGTGGCGACATACAGATGCGATGGTTTAAGTCGGCTTCCTTCATACATTACGTCTTTGCTACATTTTCCCACTCTTTCTTTTTAGCAGTTACAGCTTTTTTTTCGAAACCCCAGAGACATACCCAATGTCTTGCCACCACGAAACCCTTTCCGGTGTCAGGAAGTTTTCAAAGTGCGTTTTAAAAACATTCATACCGATTCATCGACTCTTAGTGGTAAAGCTTGAGAGCTTCACAAATTTTGCCGATTTTCTGCAAAGCGTTCTGACCGTCGCATCTTAATGACATTTTTCGATTGAAAACTCTAAATTGTTCTTGATAATCAATAATCAAGTAGATTACTTATATCGGGTCCAGCATATATATAATTTTTTCAAATAGGCCGTAACACCAATCAGATGGTCTATTCTGAAGTTACCCCCACTGTCCCTACTAAACTTACAAATTAAACATGATAAATTGAAGTTTTTATTTTTATGACGACAAAATATATAAAACACCTTAAATTTTTGTATTCTTTTGAGAATGCTTTTTTGAATTTAATTTCTAATAATTTACAGTCTACAATGTAAGGCAAACATTAAACTTAAATAGCTTTTAACCTAAACACATTTATAAGAAATTTAATTCATATTGTATTGAAATACTGTTTGGCCTTATATCTATAAATTTTCTTCCACTTTATTGCCAATTTTTAAAAGTGGAACTATTGACACGTACCCAGCTAAATATGTTTTGAAAATATTTTGTGATCTAAATTTTTTGTAGGAATTTTTTCTGCTTATATATACTAAGAAAAAGGTTTGTTTAAATCAAGCCATTAACATTGGAGTTCATTGAAAAGATTGTGAATAAATGATTTCTATATGTCTTATTTACAGAACCAATGAATTTTCAAACAAGTAGTCGACCACGAAGAGGTGGGTCATCATCGTCACGTCGTCAGCAAGGTAATTTCAAAACTAAAATAAATTCAAATATTGCAGTATTTTTTTGAAACCTCTAGTTTTTTAGGGTAACGTAGACTACGTTGAAACACCTTATATGAACACAGTCAGATGTCTGTCCGTCTGTTGTGTACCACTATAATTAACTTATTTCACTATCACTACTTGATCAGAAAATAATTACGTATCGTCTGCTGTCGCGAATACTGGGTTTGCTAAGCGCATTGCTGTTCCTATAAAAATCATGATGAATGTTTTTCTTCTGGATATAAAATGTTATATTACATCGGTTGTTTGATTTATTCTCGGGTTGAGTACAGATTTTGTTTTTGGTTACGTGCTATTTTAAAGTTGTGATAAAATGAATCATACCAAGAAGTCGGCGGAGAATATGTTTTACAGGTCAGGTCCAAGGACAGCCCCAAAATCGACCTTAATTCCGAGTTTGACTGTAGCACGTGAATAAAAAATTTTCTTCCTTCTTTCCGAGTACAAATTCAACAACTGGTAATCTATCATATTTCATTCAAAAGTTGCATTATTCATGATTTTCGTAAGGAGGGTAATGCATTTTGTATACCCAATATTCAAGATGGCAGACGAAGTCATCTGTTTCTGATCAGGTAGTGATTGCGAAATAGCCTGATTGATTGGTGATGGTTGTCGACTATTTCCTCATCTGGTTCCGAAAATTAGAACTAGAAAGATCAGGTATATGATTAAACTATCATTTCTGACAGAAGTGATTTTCTGAAAAAGCAACAATTTTTACTATGCTATGTGATGTTCTATGCAATGTAGGGTTCTGTGCAGTATAAGCATGAATAAACTCAAATTAATGTGTGTAGGGGAAAATTTATTCCAGACCATTCAAAGAATATAAATAATAATAGTCGACTGGAATTGAAAAATAAAAATTCTAACCTAACTCTTGGGTCAGCTTTTTTAGACATTAAATATTTTATGTGAAAACAATAAAAAATATACTTCAAGTTCATGTTTGCTTTGAAATAAGTTCATTTAAGTGTGTTCAATGAATTTTGACAGAGAAACCCTTTTGCTAAGAAACTAATTCTTTATTATGAAAAAGGCTCGTTTACCGAAAGGGAGAATTCTACGGATATGGGCCTGTAGTACATCTCTGTGACTTTGAAAACAGCGCCATTTGAAATGCAAACTATTGGGTATTTTGAAGCTATTTGGGCAATGTTTATGAAAAATAGCAGTGAATAAAAATTCATTTCAATCAAAAATGTTAATCTTTGGTTGAAAATTGATTGCTTACCATGAGATTTTTCGTTCACATTGAATTAAAATCAAAATTTCTTTCTAATAGTTTCAAACTGGTGGCGCTGTCGTAGGTATCCAACAGGCGTATACCCACGACTTGACGATAGTGAACCTAAACTTCGCGAATTGCGTCGCGAAACGGAACCGAGACCGATTTTGTGCTTATCAATGTTCTTGATTTGGATATAACTGCAGTGGCTGATTTTAGTAAACGATCTTAACTTCAGCAAAAATAATATTAATTTTTAGTAATGGTAGTGTTGCATTTCAAACTTTTCTCAATGATATTTATTCTCATTGAGAGATTCGTTCAATTTGCGTTTACTTTTCCCTGTCCAGTAAATTGCTACCAATGATATAAGTTGATTCCAATACTGATAGGACATAAAAACTAGCCCTTAACATTTTATAACTAGTTTGAGAGCAAAAAAAAAACTTCAATTGAGGAAGATTAATTCTTGACATGAAAATTCCCGCTTGTGTTTTGAATAATTATTTGACAGCAAAAGCGACAGAATGTTGATTCACTCAAGGGAGAGATGCTTGCGTATTTTAGAGATCATTTTAATTCAATTTTATAGATCTCTCTCATAAGATATCTTTGAGATTGATGCACATAATTACACCTTTGTTTTTGTATTCAATCGCACAACGAGGTCCTTGTAAATAAATAACGTGCAGGGACGTTACGAGTATGCACCATTTTAACTTTATTCAAATTTAGCGACTGAATTTTTTATTGACCTTCATACATTTTTTATGAAGAAACACAAACTTTGCTCGCACAACGAGGTCCTCATAATTAGGTGAGGTGCAAGGTCGTTACGGAAAAGCACAATTTATTATTTATTGCAAGTCCCTCGCATGACGAGGTCCTCATAATTGAATAAAGTGCAAGATCGTTACGAGAAGGCCCATATTTTAACTCTGTTTAAATAAAGAAGTTTTTCACAAACATTTAATTTTATGTTCAGCATTCAATCATGCACAACTAGGTCTCCATTGTTGAATAGTGTGCAGAATCGTTACAAAAATCCCAAACTTTTATTTACCTCTTTATTTTCAAATTCCCCACAAACTCACTTCTACTTTTTTAATTCAAGCAGAATTAGGATAGCACCCCTGAAGTCTTGGTAAAACCGATAAAAGAAAATCCTGACTAAGTGCGTCCTTTGAATGTTGCTTATTTCATTTAAATTTCTGTCTGCAATGACAGGTAGGTGAAAAGTCCAGTGATATTGATACCGGAATCGATATATAAAGTTCATTGGTCCCACGCTATCCCTACTTATTAGCGGATGGCGGACGATATTATTACCCGATTCTTTAAACGATTTGTATTAAAAAAAATTTGTTTGTCCAAACCATTTTGTTCTGAAGCATCTAAATGTTTCGAAATTTTTTTCTGTAATTAATGTTATAATTTGTTTAACAATTCGTCAAGAGTTAATTGTATGTTTTGATGGAAATGCAATAAAGAGTCGGATATTTCCCCCAAAACTTGATTGACTATGGTGCCTATCGATGAATATTCAAATGTCATGCAAATTCTTCAAATAAGTTATATTTTCTGAACAATTTCACCGAATTGGTCAGAAAAAGTTATTTTTGAGTAAGATTTCATTATATAATACTTAAGTTTACCGTTGTCTATCTTAAATTATTTCTTTAGTTCTTCTTTCTAGAAATAACCTTTACAGACTGATAAGTATTGGCCCTCTGGAAGTTGAAAGTAATTTTTTTAAAGTTTTCATGATCAATATAAATAAAATAGCTTAATCAAAAATTAATTATTATTAGAATTTGTATAACATTTACATATTCAACGATTAGCCACACACTTATCAAATTTAGAAAATTAATCCTATTTTTTATCTTATTTTCATAAAAAATTTTCAATTAATCTTCAATAAATTGTTTGAGCAATTCGATAATGTTTGAAATAAAAAAATTACTCTTACTAATGATAAACTTCTGCATTAATTATAGGAAATATAAATTTGTAAGACTTGTTTCAGAACAAAATTGTTTGAAGAACAAAAATACTCAAAGAAACGTGCATTTTCTACATAATGAAATGATAATTAATTTTTATGAGCAATTGGTAAATTTCCAAGAGAAAGATCAATATGAAGTACAATATAAAAAACACATTTATCTATTTTTATTTGTCTTGAGAATGTTTCTTTAAATCAGATTCTTCATAATTTATGAGCAGCAATGTTATCAATTTTTCAAATTCGAACTCTTGACGCGCACCAAACTAAAAAATTTTTAAAAATATTTTGTGTTCTAAATTCTTTGTGGCAATTTAAAAATTAAAATACAATCTGATACAATTATTACAGAAATTTCCCAAAACTTCTAGTTTTTCAGGGTTTCGCAGGTGAAGTTAGAAATCCTTATATAAACACAGTCGGTTGTTCGTCCGTCTGTCTTCTTCTCTTTCTTGTTTGTGGCTTATAAGACACAACAAGGCATGTATCACTCACAAGGAGGTTGCCGCTCCAACAAAAGTTTTTAAGATCAAATCTATTTGCAAGCAGTGTTCTTCTCATGGAAGGGGGAGCCTCGCCCACCTCCAAAAGTAGAATAGAGATGAGAAGAGTACTCATGCAGCTTAGGGAAATTCAGAGAGATTCATACTAAACCCGCTGAATCCTGTCGATCGGTGTTTTGTTCGCACGGAATAATAGAGGAGCCCATACTCTAGACACACCCTAATGAGTCCTTTGTAAACTTCAAGAAACAGGAAGGCAGACACTCCTCACTTGGCCCTGACTATAAACTTCATGATGTTGATCACCCTGGATCCCTCAGCCGCTAGGCTCTCAATACGAGGTGCCTAAGTCATGCGCACGTCAAGTAAGTCTCCCAATTATTTGGGCAAAGATGACAGTTGACATTTGGGCATCGAGATCAAAATCACTAACCTAACCAGTCACGGAGAGAAGGACTTGAGAGCCCGAAGCTTCAAGAATTAATCCTTTTGAATGTTTTGCGTGGTGAAATATAACAAGACATCATCCACATACATAGCAACCTCGTCCAAAAAAAATCTTTGATGGGTATCAGCGCAAGCACAAAGGGTACCCGGAAAGGTACACCCTCCTGGGGGATCTCATTCCATGATTTTTTGGGTCGCTGTTATCCGATGCACAGTATAACTTCCTTCTGCTGATAAAAGAGGTGATGACGTGGATATAAACCTTGCCGGAATTTTCAACTTCATCAGCTCGTCAATGAGGACACTAGGGAGGATGGCGTTGAACGCGCCTTTGAAGTCTAGAGACGAAGCAAGAGTTCCCGTGCCTCTTTTAGAAACCGCGATGATTTCTGGACCACAGATCCTACGCAATTCATCGACGATATCCCATCCTGGATTGAAACTGAAGATACAGGTGTCAGCTATTATGCTGCGCTGAATATTCCGACCTACTCTGTACCAATCCTTCAAATAATTTATAGAAAGTGAAGGTCAAGGCGATCGAGCAGAAGCACAAATCGCAGTACCTTGTCAGAGAGCCCTCTAATGAAATCGTAAATAATCTCATCTATACCCGGAGCCGACTTCACTTTGTACGCTGCAAGTGCCGCAGAGAATTCCTTCGAAGGGATGTCACTGTTCATACAGTCTGACTTATCCATGTCTCAAACCGTTTCAATCTCTACTGTGGGAACATCAGAAAGAAGTAACTTCTCACGCAGCTTCCTGATAACTGGGGAATCTGGTTGCGTAGTTACGTGAATATGGGGAAACTGCGAGCGAGCGGAAAGAGACTTAACCGTCCACCAAATTCCAGTCAGACCAGTAGCTATATAAATATATTCGCAAAGGCTGTTTCTTCTTATCAAGGGCCTTTAAAGAGGCACGGAAGGCAACCTTGGTTTGCTGGAACTCACAGCGCGCTTCGATGGGTTTTCCGTTTTTCAAACTCGGACTCTCGCCATCTCACAAGGTCATAGACAGGACCGGAACGAGTTGCTCGATCTACAAAAGACCGAAACGTGGTCAGAAGAGTACGAATTGCATTCCACCCTGCAGAAGGCAATCGGGATCGAACCAGGTTTACAAAAAACCCATCTCGAGGTTGTCGGAGAGGGAACCGTAAGAGGACAAGAAAGTAGGCACCCAATCGTTGATAAATACCAATCCAGAGTCGAAAACAGCCTCGCACAACTGTCTGCCCATATAGTTGGGGAATGGGAAGCTCAACATAAGAGATCAGTGTTTGAAATCTCCACAACGTCCATACTGTCGATCCGGCCTATAGGTTAGATATTCCGCAATCTCAGAGATTAGCTCTTTGGTGAGCGAGGTCTCCGTAATTCAATCCAAATAATTCTTGACCTCTCTTTAGTAAGAAGTATTAATATTATAGATCAATCGATTCTTCTGGAACAAAGGAATCTTTTATATTCTTCTATCAACTTTGAATTATGTTACTGACAAGCGTTTCACTATAAAACCCGATTTCGAAAATATTATGAAGTGTTAAAAAGAAATAAGATGAGTATTTTCATAAATTCTTCGGTCAGTTACAAGATATTAGAGGTGAAAATAAGCCCTCCAAATTTCATCAATTTTTCTGCAACCGTTTTCAAGTTATCGTGTTCACAAAAAAGTGTGACATTCACACACACAAATTCACACACACGTCTGGACAATTGCTTAGAACATTGCATTAGACATTTTCAATTCAAGGAAGGTTTGATTAAATGAATATGAAAATTTTGGAAAATGTTAGCAGTACAAAGCTTTCTCTATGAAGAAAAAAAATGAGAGGTTTTTCAATATTTAAAACAAGTATTTTAAAAGAGTTTTTGAAATTTTTGTTGAATGATCTGGTAAATGAAAGTAAACTTTCGAATTACCTTGATTGCATTTTTCAATTTGATTCATAATGAAAAAATTGTATACTTTTCAACATTTTGAAAATTTTCAAAAAATAAAAACTTATTTTTCTGATAGATTAAGAAATTCCAATCAACATTTTTACTAGACATCAAATATATTTCAAATCTATTCAACTGACTAATCCAAAAATTAATTTTTGATTGGACCAAAATTCGAAATTCGAAAATTTGAAGAAAACACCGATCAGAGGGTCCATTCGGGAATGACGTACACTGTCCCTGCTAAACTTGCAAATTGAATATGATAAATTGGAGTGACCATTACATGAAGATAAAATATAAATAACACATAGAACATTTTTTAATTCTTTTGAGAATGCTTCTTTCAATCAAATTTTCAATCATTTATTATCAGCATTGTATAGCAAAAATTAAAGTTTGAATAAATTTCAGTCTAAGCACTTGTTATAGAAAACCTAATTAATACTGTATTGAAATACTCTTTAGCTTTGCGTCTAAAAATTCTGTCCCATTTTATTACCAATTATTTGAAAACTGAAACTTTGGACACACACTGACAAAAAAAAAATTCAAAATACTGTTCTAAATGTCTTCCTAATTCTTCATGGGAATTTTTTCTGCGTACGCTAAGAAAAATTTTTTTAATGAAACCATTAACTTTAAGATTCATTGAAAAAATTCGTTAATGAAAAATCCCTCTATTTATTTTTACAGATTCATCTTATCTGACCACGCCAAACTTTAGGGCCGCAAGAAGAGAACGTCAGCAAGGTAACCCAAATATAATCTGAAACAAATATCAGAGAATTATTCCAAAACTTCTAGTTTTTCAGGGTTTCGCAGGCTACGCTGAAAATCCTGTATAAATCCACGGCTAAATGTCCGTTCGCATTTTCCGCTCCTATTGGACATGATGGTATACCATTTCGCCTTTCGATGCGAAAATTAGAACTAGAAAGAGTATGTATAGTTTTAAAGATTGATTTTAATGTTTGCATAACAAAGCGTTTCGGATAGAATTTGCATCCTATACAGTAAAAAAACACATTTCTGTCAAAAACGTTTTGTTACAAAAAAAAATTATATTTCTATGTCATGTAAGTTTTAATGTATTATAAGCTTAAATAAACTCTAAGTACTGTTTCAAGCGAAAAACTGGATCTAGATTATACAGAAAATATAAATAATACAAGACTGGAATGAAAATACGAATTCTAAACTTACTTCTAGGTCAAATTTTGTATATAGTAAATATTTCATGTATAAATAATTTAATGTTTTCTTGACTTCATGTTTGCGTCAAAATAAGTCAATTTGAGCCTATAATGTGTTGAAACAAACAATAAATAATAAAATAATTCTCTTTCCTTATTAAAACATTTGTGTCAAAAAATGTGTTTCATCACTGTATAAGATATGAATATCATCTTAAACACTTTTTTTATAGACACTTACATTTGGTATGCTATAAATACTTTGAATTCCACAAAAAATCGTAAAAACACTTTTATGCAATTTAAAATGCATCTTGAAAATTCTGAATAATCTTTCTAGTTCTGATTTTTGGCGCCAGATGCGATATCGCAGTTGAACCCTTCTCAATAACTCCTACAATATTTGTGCTGGAGAGTTAAAATATGCTACGGATGTTAACCTGATGTGGGATATTTCGAGAAATAGATTTTCATCCACTTGACTATTATTATGTTTTTATTATCAGTGTTTTAAGACATAGAAAAATAAAGAAATTTGGAAATTTGTATTACGGACCCTTATGCTGGAAGGTTTTCTTTACTAGTCGGATGTTTCTCGGGGGGCGGCTCAAATTGAAGCTCACGGCATGAAGAATTCCGATTTAAAATAAAATTTGCTATATCATATTCTTCTTTTTTATATCACCCTACTAAAAAAAGTCAGGAATCTTACAAGTTGTTAGAAGTTATGACGATTTCTGAACATTTTGACCATTCCTAAACGAGCTAATTCACATCCTATCAGGTAGCTTCTCGACCAGAACCACCGGTTGACCACCCGGAAAGAATAAACAATTCAATATAAATTTGTTTTCAGCGTTGCATATATATATTTAAATTTGAAAAATTCAGAATCTACGGGTTTCGACGATTTCAGATACATGAAAATTTTCCTACAAAATTTTTAATTAGGATAAATATAATGTATCTTGTAAGGAGGAGGTGATACGTCAAAAGTGACAAAATTTACAGATTCACCTTCAGAGTCATTTAGTATATAAATATTAATAATCAAGTATGTAAGAAAAAAGAATACAAATAAATGAATATAGATAAATAGGTAATATAAATAACCTGGGAAATATAAAAGTGATTAGGTTTCAGGGCATTTTATTCTTGGACCTCTAATAAAAGGATTATCCGTCGAACCTAAGCTCTGACGATTTCTGAACATTTTCTTGAATTCTGACTTTTCCTGACGATTTCTGTCCAGAAACGTAACAAAAGTGGTCTGAAATGGTCGGAAGTTCCGACTTCTTTACTGACGATTTTTGAACTTTTTTTTAGTAGGGTAGTGATCAACAAATCGGAAAATGAGGATATTTGGCTTTTCAGGCTTTTTTTATTTATTATTTAGTATTTATTTTACATATATTAAGACCCTGGCGTTTCGAAAGGCATTATTTAATTATGATTTCAACATTCGTTTACTTATTTTCAATTATGATTCATGAAAAACTTTGAGATTTTAGAACGTTTGTAAAATTTCTTATAAGGTAATCATGCAATTCGATAAGGGTTTCTCACAAAAGAAGAAATAAGATTTCAGTTATTCTTTGAATAAAGGAACTCGTTTACTCAGAAACACCTGATCATAAGCTCATCACAGAAGGATCCCTATTCTATTCTAACGTTAATTCCTCTATTCCTGTCAATTAGTTCCTACATATTATATTCAAAATCATTTGTCCAAACCTCGACTCAGTTGTGGACAAACTCAAACTTTTAACATACCTTAGTTAAAGAACATTGAAATTAAATGATTCAGTAATTCAAAGCTCTACTCTTACTTTGAAAAGTTAAATCTCTCTCTATACTAGATGAGAAAAATTATTTGAAAAATCTGTACCAATCCTAGTAAATTCTAATACATTCATATAAAGGACCCTGCACCAAATACATGGTAAAAAAGCTCCAGGTCGAATTTTCAAATTTTTTGATACTTTTTAGTTTATGCTCTGCTGATCAAAAAATCCTAATAGCAAAAACTCAAATTATGAACAGTTTTTGCGTTATGACGATGTTAAAGACAGATTTTGGTACATATTTTTACTTCTGGAGTGAAATATATCACAGACTTCTTTTTCCACCCTTTGCATTGCTCTTGTGCAAGCTTATGTATAAAAAGAATTGCGCGGACGAAAAATGCGATGTAATCGCGTTGGAAGTAAGGAGCGCTAAGCGTTCGGGCGATGCACTAAGCGCTTAGGCAACTTACATAGCGTTCATATAATTGCATGTTATCGAGCTTCAAACGTGAAATTCGATTTCTATTATCAACAGCCGATTGGTTCTCTGAATCGGCGACACAAATACCTAATTCACAAACACACGACAAACGCTACTTGCGATTGAAAGATTGATTTCCAAGTTCCTCGCAAATCGCTCAATTTTAAGGGCCAAACAAAAGAATCGATACCCGGCGTTGCAATTGGACACTGATCAACCAGCTTATGTCAATCACTCTAAAGTACCTTCTACAGAATTCTCCTATCGTGTCAACGCTTCCATCCTACCTTCAACGCTAATCGTTTGAGAAAAGCACTCCGACAACAGAATAAACTCCCAGCGTTGCTGTTTAGCTTTGATTCGCCAGTTCAAGTCAAGTTGTGTAAAACACTTTATAATGAATGCTTATATTGTTCCAGCGCTCCGACATTAACTTCAACGCTGAGCGTAAAAGGTAAGTATATACGCAGATCAAAAAATCAACCTCCAGCGGTGCTGATTTCGTGATCATTAATAAATACCATCTGGGGTGGTTGCTGCAGAGCTTGATGAGTTGATTTCGTTGTCTGAATGTTTTCTTGAACGCTTGGCGTTGAAGTTGAAATGGGACAATGAATATATATATATATGCCACTTCTGACACCTACGGTTTCGGTATCGATTCCTTTGAAATAGAACTGAAGGGCCTATAACGAAGCCACCGAACCCGTCCACGGGTTGCGGATAGAGGGTCCCTGTACCAAGGGTTTTAGCTGAATATGGTTACAATAATTATTAAGCAGTCGCGGACAATTGTCCAGGGATGGTCCGGAAGGAATAACCCCTAAGCGAAATCTTAGCAACCGTGCTGAAAGCTGAATGTCACCTGGGTAAGGTGCCTTAAACGGTGAGTCTGGAATACCGGGCGACCTTTCAGAGTATGCAGCCTTATCCTTGCACGCAGGGCTCTACAAGGATGGACGAACCCTGTCACTAGCTGCTCGTGGGAACAACAATGGCACCACCAAAACACCAAAAAGTTGTAGATGCGGTTCAAAACGATCGAACGCGCAATAAACTCACCAACTTACAACCTAGCACGCTTTCTCGCCAAAGAACTGAATCCTTTCACAGGAAACTCTATCACACACGTCCAAAACTCTTTTGACTTCATTAAAAAGATACAACAGATTCACATTCAACCCCAAGACATCCTAGTGAGTTTCGACATAGTATCTCTCTTCACGAAAGTACCAATCACTGATGCAATCGATATTATCAAATCCTTTGCAAACTTTCCTTCCGATTACATATCTTCGATAGAACACTGGCTCAATGATATTTACTTCCCTTTCAATAACCAATTCTATGAACGAACTTCAGGAGCAGCAATGGGACCTTCAATCTCACCTGCAATAGCCAACATCTTTATGGAAAATCTAGTGACTAAAATCTTTAACAAATCCTAGCTCAAAACGGAATTTTGGTGCTGTTACGTTGACAACACTTTTGTCATCTAAATACAGGGACTGGATGAACTACACAAGTTATTTGATTTCATCAATCATTTACACCCTAATATCCAGTTCACCATGGAAATTGAACGAAACGGAAAATTGTCTTTCTTGGAGGTACTAATTTACAAAAGACCTGATAACACATGAGGATACAAATTTTACAGAAAACACACCCATACAAACAGATACTCACAAGCCTTCTCCCACCACCATTCATTTCAAAAGCAGTCGGTCGTGAATTCCCTTTTATACAGAGCTGTCTTCATAACAGATAAAGATAACTTACAAAAGTAATTACAAAATGTTGAACAAGTCCTAATACAAAACGATTACACAAGCAAACAAATTAAGAAAGCAATAAGAAAATTCACTTAAAAAAACAAGTCAACACAACCAATTAAAGAAGGAGAGAGAAAAACGACCACAATCCTATCCTACATTCAAGGTATCACAGAACAAATAGGAAGAATTCTCAGCAAACACAACATCCAAATCATATTTAAACCACCTGCGAATATAGGACAACTTCTAAACAACCCCGAAGATCAAAAAGGAACCTCTCAGTGATACGAAAGTATATAAAATCGCAAAAACGTACAATATTTTTCCAAGAAAACAGAAAAGCAATCGAAATCTTAGAACACCCTGATAACGTCAATAGGAACAATGGGTACAATACCAATCCGATTCGGCTTTCCGTCCTCCACGGTTTTTAAAAAAAGACTTAATTGGCCAATCAAGTTTGAACAGTCCCCAGAATGGGGTGTTCTGGCCAATCATAGGAGTCGCAGAGAATCTATATGAGAAGAACATAACCTGATACTTATCGCTTCAAATATCATTTTGGACTTTTCAATCAAAAAAAATTATTTTTCAACTAAAAAACATGAATTTTCAACCGAAAAATATGTCTTCTGGAAGAGCAGATGAATCTTCAATCAAAAAATGCAATGTTTAATATTGAAAGAAATGTAAGCAATTCTGGACTCACAATTGAAAAATAGATTTTTTAAGAAATTGAAAATTTCATAAATACTGCTTTGAGGAAAGTCTATTTATTTACTTGTTTCAACGTTTTATGAATATAATTTTTCGAAGATTTTTGAGAAAATTCGAAAAGATTCCTTAATGTTTTGGATATATTTCGAATCAAAATTTCCACAGAAAAGTTCATTTTCAACACGAAAAGGTTAATTATTTATCAGCGAAAAATGTAAGAGTTGATATTGTAACTATTTTATTTTCAACCAGAAAATATTCTTCAGACAAGAAAACATTAATTGCAACCAAATTATAATTTGCGGACAGAAGCAATTTTTGATACAAAAACAAATTTTTGAATCAATTCCAAATATGATATTCCTAGTATCATTGCAGAAATTTGAAAAGATTTTATATATGTCCAAAAAGTGTCTACAAAATTTTTAAGAAATTTCTTCAAGTTTGGACTATTTCACAAAATTTAGGAAAACATTTCAATCACTTCAAAAGATATTTAGAATTTGCATAAGCTTGAAAGAAATTCAAAATTATCTTATAAATTTTCGGAAATGTGCCATTAAAGCTTCCAGATGCTCTTCAGAAGATTTTGGAATTATCTTAAAATAATCTCGAAATATCATTTTTTTGAATAAAGCACGATTTTAAATTTTTCCAGAAATCTCAAGAATACTTTTTTATTTCTTTTTATGTCTTTCAAAGCTCTTATAAGTCTTCACATTTTTTGTTTGAATTCTTCAAAAATCAACGTTTTAAATGTTTCTGAATCTTCTTAAGCTTGAGCTTGTTTTTGATCCTTAAGAAACTATTGTCAAATATTTTCGAAAATTTTATAACTATACAAATTTTGCATGAAAATCTGCTACATTCTTTCTTGAAAATTTAGAAAATCATTTGATATGTTTTGGAATGATTCACCATTTTACCAAAAATCATGTTTTTCTAAGTTAAATATACAAAGAAGTTACGGATTTTACAAGAATCTATCGATTTCTTATTCTTTGAAAAAGAAACATTTTTTCATTGTATCAAAAGTATTCCTTCAATTTTTATCTGGTAGTAGAACTTTTTTTTAGCAAATTAAGAAATATTTCCTAAAAGTATCATGATTTTCAAAAATTTTCTTAGCATGAATTTGACTGCTCAACCTCAACTTTATCATAAAATCGTACGTATTATAAAATAATAAAACATTTTCAGTATTTTTTTGTTTTGAAAAAATATTTAAAATGATTAGGCAATTTCAATTTTTTAATTTATTTTCAAATTCTTATGGGATTTTAAATGGAAAAAGTTTGGTTTTCTGACTATTTTTTGACTAATATTTAATTGTTTGAACGGTTATTATCTAAAAACAATTTTTTACGTCTGTAAATCTTGAAAAGTGGGTGATTATGAATTATTTACATGAATGCAAAACTGTTTTTGATAATGAATATCACTATTTAGATTCATTAACTGCATCAGTTATTTTACAAAATAGTGGTTTATCTAAAATTTTGAAATAAAATAAAAAACAATTTTTGACAGAAAAGTTTAATTTCAAACCAAAAGATGACTTTCAAACAAAATTGTTGAATTTTCTATCAAATAGTTGCATTTTCATTCAAGAAAGATGAAATTCCTACTAAAACAGATGAATTTTTGAATAATAAAATATGATTTTTTAATAGAATAGTCAAACTTTCTAACAAACAGATGTAAGAAATTTACATTTCCAGCTGAAAAAAATTAATTAAAAAAACAAATTAATTTTTATCCAAACAGTTTAAATTTCTATTGAAGAGATAAACCTTCAACAAGAAAAATAATTTTTATTTGAATTTGGACTTAAATTTTCAATTTAAAAATATCAATTTTTAACAAAATAGGTAAACTTCCAATCAAATAGCTGAACATTTGACTGAAAAAATGTTTATAAAAAAAAAAGTTTTCAAAAAATAATCCAACTTTCACCCAAAGAGATGAATTTTTTGGCCAAAAAGAAGAATCTTCAAAAATGTTGTTTTTCTGGTCAATAATGAACAAAAATGCATTTAAATGGTTGAACTTTAAAACCAAAACTCAAATTTTTAACCCAATAATATGAATTTTCCTCGGAAAAGTTATTTTCAAATTAACAGTCGCACTTTTAATGAAAAGGAGGAAATTTATGACTAATAAGATTATTTTTATACATAAAAAGATCAATTCCAACAAAATAGTTCAATTTTCATCCAATGAGCTGAACTTCCGAACGGAAAAATTAATTTGAAAAAAAATTACAACTTTTGCCCAAGTATTTGAATTTTCAATTAAAAAAGATTAATTTTTATTTTTCAAAATTTATTATTTAATTTATTATTTATTCAAAAAAATATATACAAATTTTACGGAAACAAATAAATTTTTAAACTGAAAATGTTCATAAAAATACTTGAATTTTCATCCCAATCATATTTTAGTTGACTTTTCAGCACAAAAATTTGAATTTTCACCAAAAATAAAACAATTTCGAATTAAAATTGACAAATTTGAATTTATTCTGCTTGACAAATTTCAAATTTATTTTGCTTGGCGTTTAGAAATTTCTTCTGCGCTTCAGTTATGCACAAAATAATGATCAATAAACATCGAGGGGACTCAATGTTCGAACAATCTCTCCTGTTTTATTGTTATTATTTCTCAAAATAAAACTAGACATTCAAATTTTTTTATGTATTCCATATCTATCATAATCAATCAAATTTTCCCTTGAAAAAATCATTAAGAAGTTTTGATAAGGTTTACAACATAATTTCATCATTGTAGTAAATATAAATTTCGTAAGACAATGATTCTTGTCAATACTTGCCAAAACTCTGTGTTGGTGGAGGTGACATAACGTACTCTATTTACAAGTTTCACAATGATAATTCTTTATTATTTCAATAAAGTTAGAAATAATACAAAATCGTTTTTTTATTAAACTTTTCTATTTAAAACATTTCATGTTTATATAAACTTTTTTCATTTATTATATACAGTCCTTAATAAATACATTTTAACTAAATAGTTTACATTTTGTGCTTTTGAGTTAATGAATATTTTTTCTAACCGAATTATTATAGTACTCGACTATCCTTTAGTGTCTTATTTTAATTTTTGCTTTTTCCTTTATTTTCTTTATTGTTTCCTTATATTTTAGTCTTTCCGTATCTCAAAGAAAGCCTATTACTATTCAACAATAGAATTGTTGTTCATAGTATAAGAAAATAAAATATTTTCAGCATAATTTTGTCTTGAAAAAATATTTAAAATATTTAAACAATGTTAGGTTACTTATATGAGTATATCATTCATTTCGCATAAAAGCTACATCTATATTCAGTAAATCTAATAAAATTTATTGGTGGAATCTCATTATACCTTTTTGTCACGTATTCAATTTTTTATCCTTGTTTACATTTTTAGTGATAAGATATACAAACGAGGATTGAAGCTTAAAAGATAAGGAAATTGATACCTAAAAAATCCAGCAAATATGAAAAATGTTTAGACCTGAGCTCAATCAAATTTCTCTCTACACTCTATTTATTTTAAAGAACAAATAAAAGGATGTTTTTGGTTACAAGCCATAAAAGTTAGTATATATATCAGCCATTTATCATGTCAGTTTAAACGAAGTTCCTAAAAAATCAGATTTCTGTTCTTTATCATTACATCTACTCAGACAAAATGAAGATTTTAATTGGAATTCTACTCATTACGTTCGTCGGTTTGCTGAATTTTAATCGTAAGTTTAACATGATATCAAAATAAATATGCATGATAAATATGACATATAGTTGAAACTTCGAGTAAACAATTTGAAAAAAAAACAAGTTTTTACAGGTTTTTATTTTTGCATATACGTAGTAGATAGCGCATGTAGTATAATAGACACTTATCTTCAACAAATAATTGTGAAGTCTATACCGAATAAAAACATTATTTCTCATATTTAAAAAACCATACATTCATAATTGACAAATATTTCAAATTTTTGGGATTTAGATGTCTACATTTGAGATGTCTATGCATTAGTAAAAGCTCTGTTTTGTTTTTAAATGTATGAATGAAATGTAAGAGACTTGAGGATGAACATATTCAAATTAAACCCTGAAGGCTGATGAAATTTTCAGTTTTCTTAGTTTAAGTTACTTTAAAATATTTTTATTATTGAATATAACATTCCGGTACAGTATTTTAATTGATCATAAATTATTCTAAACTTGAGGAAAAATTGAAGCCTTAGAACTGATTATATTGAATAAAAATAATAAATGTATGACTCCGATTTTGTTTCAATGTAGTGGAAGTAGTATGTGTGTTAGTAAACAAAATATGTAATTGAAAAAGGTAGTATATCAACAGGTGCTCATAGCCTCAACAATTATTTTGGCAAAACAGATTTTTTTATCTCTGACGACGCTTTATTTGTTATTAACATGGTGCCAACCTGCATTTCGCATTTCTAATTCAAAATAAATAATTTACATGCATTGGTCAGACAAATCTTTTTTATTATTTTTAATTGCAGTGGACCAAAGAATATAAGAAATGTATATATATATATATAACGAAAAGTGTGTTCCTGAAGTATATAGTTTTTCATGTACAATGCGAATCTGATCTTCGTTTTCATTCAGAATTTTGAGTTGCCTCTAAAAACTGCTTCCGAAAGTACATTCTTCATTCAATGAATGCATATACTATTTCTTTAGGAGATATTGTTAAAAATTGTTACAAATCCAAATCACTAGCGTAAACAAACTTCATAAATATCAATTTTTTTTTTAAATTAGTTGCAGCTGGATTTTCCAACCTTCTCACAAACCACATTGTTGTAACGATGCGGGATGGCTCAACTTCTTATGGAACTCTCGTGGAACGCCCGGCATTGGAAATACCCTTCTGGATGTACTGTGACGAAATGCACCCAACGCTCTATTTTATTTTTATACGGATAGCGGACCGTCATTTTGCTACAGTGCTCAACAAAAAACTTGTTGATAATGATCCTGCTGAAAATGGTCCTATCGACGTTCAGATAAATATAGGAAATGGCCAATGTTATTCAGCTGAATCTTTCCAAGTGTACAACGTCAAAGAGCATGTTCGTTGCAGTGCATACGGAAACTTCCCAGGAAATTTTCCAACCAATAACCACATATATGTATCAGTACCACAAGACCAGGTGTATAGTTCAGTTTTACAGTCCCGTTCATAAGTTAGGGACATTGGCAGGCAATCCCATTTATATCCTGGGATATTCCATATACATTACAGGTTATAGGTATGTCGATAAGAGTGTCCTACAGTGCAGAAATTTTGATAACTATGGGATATTCTGCAGATTTCTCAAGGTAACTTAAGAATTCCTAATTATTGTCACTAATTCATTGGCAAAGGATGTACTGAAAACGTAGACATATCATGATTAACAAGATATGTATATGCAATCTTATTAGCAAATAAACTCATGGTATAGTAATATCAGAGTGTTTTTTTTCCGAAGTTCCTGCATCACTGATGAAGCACACCCGTATTAACAATGATATCAATCAGTAATGGTGAAGAAAGTATAGCGTTTTATTTACTAGTTTTTGAAATTTTTTAAAAACTTTCTTATGAATAAATGCTAGGTTTTCCAAGTGATTTGACACCCTGATTTTACACCTAAAAATTCAATTGAATTCCACTCAAAATACTCACTTAAAATCAAAGATATTGATGCAAGCGGCTTAAAATTGTGCAATATCATCTTCTACGTACCAATACGATGATCAAATTCTATTTTAAGATGGAAAATAATCCACTAGATAAGGTATACGTACCTGAAACACAAAAAGAATGTGATTGATCAGTGTGATATTAAGTTTATGTTAAGTGTATGGTACATTATCTATTAACCTCTTATGGTGTCTTACAACAACATCGCTAACTTTTCTTGGACTTTCCCTGATTATTAAAATTCCCTAACATTTCCAGATTATCCACGTTTTCTATGTGAGTAGACACCCTGACATTTTTTATTTGATTGGAAGTGAATCATCGAGTCAACGATACACTAACTCATAAACACCATCCATAAATAGTTGTATTCAACAATAATGATATTGTGCACATTGATATCTGAATAACATAGATCATATATTCGCTATTTATTATATTCAAGGATAACTATCTAAGAATGGCCCTCTTCAACGAAGAAGGTGTGGATCTCGAGAGAGTGAGGGTGCGTGGGTTAGCGTTCGCAGATGATAAGGTTTTTATGGCTCTTCGCTTCGGGCATTGTTGTCTGATATACCAGGTAGGGGAAAATCTTAGAATGAATCTGATATTTTTGAAACTTTGCAGATACATAAAGGTCGGGAACGTGTACCATTTTAGGAAAAACACATTTAATTGAATAGGTTCTCCAATAAAAGTAATATTTCTGCAAATTGAAGAGTGCAGATAATTCTATTATCTCATAGGAAATCTAAATTTGCAACTAATTTAAAAATTTGAAACATGTTGATTTATGGACAAGTGCAAATTTCCATAATAATATTTTGGGAAGAATTATAATAAAGTTGCAAACTTGCATAATAATTGGAATTAGCGCTTAGAACTAAAAGCTCGATTTGTAACTCATTGTATCTAATGTTTTTGTTAATGACGAAAATTTTTCTTGCAAAGTGGTTGCCATTGTTTCACATAATGATAAGTTTATAGCACTAAGTTAGCAACGTTGGATCCTCGGATATGGATTTCTGCACAAGGATTTTCTCTTCCACGTAGTAGAATTAGTACATGTTATTGAAAAAGCTTCGTCATTTAACAAAGTAGTATATCAACATATGTTTATATTTCTAACAAAGCTTCTAACAAAATACATTTTTTATTGCTACCGAGGCTTGAATTGTTGTTGACATGATGACCAACTGTTTGTAAGATTCATTCCGTCCAACAGTTTCCTGTTGAAGTCACAAATCGCGCTCTTAGTTGTATATACTCAATGTCAGATATTTACATTTTCTACATAAAATCTGGATTATTTTCTTTGTTTTTTAATGTTAAAAAAACAAAAAGACATTAAATACTACACGGACATCTCAAGATATCCCAAGAATTTTTTTCATTGTCTTCAATTTATATAAAAAGAATGTGCTTCAAATGAACATATGTATCTTTATCCACAAATTAATTATTTTCAATCCTATGAATAAAAAAAAAATCATAAAACAATATGACAGTATTTTTTTCCGAAGGTTTCTCCGCCAATTAAAGGATGTCCAAAACGCAAAAATTTCTATATTATGTCGAACTGTATTACATATTAAATGTACGTTGTATGAATTTCTCAACCTTAATTTGAAACTGCTTGTTCAGATATTGCAAAAAAGGACACACTTTATTATTTCTTATTTCAGGTTTAACAACAATCTTAGGTAGACAGACAACCCGACTCAGGGGTTTCAAAACGTCGAGAATTGACAAAAACTATACTGAGAAAAATGAATAATTGGGGCTCCTACCTTTTTATTAGTAGAGCATTAATTGGTTATCACACCTGTTCAATTAGTAATACCCACAAAGCAAATAGTCAGATGAGGAAGCCTTTTACAGTAGTCGTGACTAGTGTATGTTTGTATTGTTCTAGTAGTCAGAGGCGATAATAAATTTGTCACCTGTACTCCTAATTGATTTATCTAACAAATTAGAGTAGGTGGCGTGACTATTTTATTTGCTACCTTTGTTGGTACGGTTGAGAATGCGACAAAGGTACCAACATACCTGCGGTAAAACGAGACAGAAAGTTTAGACATGGCCCTCATAACATGCTGCTCATTAGATGTCTCGTTGGATTACAGCTTCGGGGATGGTATCAAAGCACTCGGAGGTATGTATAATAAATTGTAAAATCAAACGGGATTCAAGTTTCACTAAAAATTCTAACATTCAAAGTGGATCTGCAATTAGAAACAACCCGGTGGGTATAGGGATATATTTATTTAAAACGTCTTATCAGCTGAAGCAACATGAGCGTACCTAAGATATCGCCAAAAAGTATGCCCGCGTGCCCACGCAAGCACACAAACGTACACACACCAAAAAAACACACGTGCATTAAAAAAAAATTTTGAGCTCTTGTGGTCTAATTATATACAAATATGTAAGAAAATTATATTTGAAAATTTATGTTATTACAGACGTCCATCTGTGAGGAAGCAATAAAGCCTTTCATTGTATAGAAGACATAAACGTTATCATATATAGCAGAAATTCATTGTATACGTTCTTTCACGATCTTCTTAAAAAATCAAATTTCTGCTATCTACCGTATTGTCTACAGATGAAAAAATGAAGATTTTTAATAAAATTTTACTCCTTGTGTTCGTGAGTTTCCCGTATTTTGAACGTAAGTTTAATATAATATTGACATTAATATGTATGGTAAATATGTGATATTTTTTCTCAATCATTTCGAAGTAAAAGGTTAATGTTAGAGTAACAACGTCATATCTGAGGAGACTGATTTATTGTAATACATTCGGCTCATTTCCTTGTACAGAATTTTTCGTAATCCTAACCCTTTTCTAGCTTCTCCAGGGCTAGAATGAGTATGAATTTTCTAATACTAAACAGTGCCTGATATATTATTAAATCATAGATCTGCTTCACATTGTGCAGATGGATATACCAATTTTCCTAAAAACCACATTGTTTCAACAATGCATGATGGCTGTAATAGTTATGGTCATATCGCGGGACGCCTTCCAAATTACATACCCTTCTGGTTGAAACATGACGCAATAGTTCCTAGTCTCAGTCTCGTTTTTATGCGAATAAACATGTGTCAGTTTGAAGCAATCCTCAGCCAGCCACTACCACTTTTCAAACATGATCCTGCTCGTCATACTCCAAGCAACGTTCAAATAAATATAGACAATGGCCAATTTTACACAGCTAACTTCTTCCAAGTGTATAATGTATCACAGCATGAACATCAAAGTGCAAATGAAAATTTTCCACTTAACAACCACATATATATAGCAGTGGCAGGAGACAAAGTGTATAGTGCAGCTTTACAACACCAACCGTACGCAAGGGGTATCGACAGGCAACCTTATTTATTTCCTGGAATTTCCCAGGTGCGTCGCAGGCTACCTTAAACTCAATATATCGAGACAGGTAATCTACAGTGCAGAAGTTCCTATATTCATGAGATATTGCAACTATATCTCGAAATATTTTAAGAATTTCTTAATAAGGTTTCTAATTTAGATGCAAATGATGTCCTGTTAATGAAGGTACATCTGAGTCTATAAATCATGTATTTTCAATCCCGAAAATAAATAATATAATTCTTTAACAATATCGCAGCATTTTTATCAAAGGGACTCGCGCTTAGCATTCAATTGAAGTATGACGAAGAACATTTCAATATCAAACATAGAAGGATAAGAAAAAATTAATTACAGATTTCCCAAATTTCATTTTTTTTTGTAACTGTTCATCATCAATTATAGCATTCTGTACATTATTTTAGCTTGATTCAAATAACTCTACAGCCAAGTGAAAAATGACTCTACAGCAGAGATAACGAATTTGATAAAACGACACACTGACATACTCGTATACTAATAAACTCACGATCAAATCTAAACTTACAGATAAATAAAGCGATATGAGTAATGAATTCATAAAACCGAACGTGTTTTTCCTGAAAAATATTATTTCTCGTGCGCAATAAGAATCTGATCTTAATTTTTGTCCTCTATACGCAATATTTTAAAAAAATTTGTTGTCATACTAGTAATAGTTTCTTGCTCAACAAGTGTTATTTCAGCTTGTCTGAAATAACGCTTCAGGAAAGATAACGAATTTTATAAAATGCCACACGAACATACTCGCACACTAATAGTCTCACGCTGACAGCTATGATTGCCAGACAAATAAAGCGATATGACTAACGAATTCATGATCTCGTTTCTCGTGCGCGATGAGAATCTGATCTCAATTTTTGTCCTATATACGTAATATTCAAATAATTTTTGGCCATAGTTTACAAGTTGCACAAATAATCTATTTCTGCAAATTTGACAGTTCATGTATTTTGAAACGAATAAATAAACTAGATTTTTTTAATGCACTGAAATTTCTAGAATTATAACTAAAATTTTCTTGAATTCTCTGAGATCTAATTGAAATAAGTGTCCTCAAATCCGTATAAGTTATCCAAAAATGAAGGTTCCTTTGGCTTCAGATTTTTAAACTATTGTTCTTACAATGCAGAATAACTTTACCTTTTATAGAACTTTCACGGAATTCCCCGAATGATAGTTACATAGTTAAAAGTTTGTCATAAGGACAACCGCAGGATTTCGCCGGCAGCAGGTGCTAATCTCAAAAACTGCACTCACTCCCAGCGAAATAGATGAACACAATGAAGTTTTGTCCGCCTTATTCCGAACTTCTTGACCAGCGATTATTAAAAATAGTTTAAAGTTCAATAGGCGGCGGGAGAAACAGAGAAGTTGACGGAGATAGAGAGAGAGGGAGGGCGAGAGAGGAGCTGCACGACGTAGAAACACTAAGTTCATGCATGATGTCTTTTTATTTTAATCTTATTGTTTTGTTCTCTTTTTTTTTTAAATATCTGGCTCTGAGGAGGACCCCTATCCGTGTTCGAAACGTTTGCATATTTTAACTTTTAGGAAATGCACGTTTTTGATTAAATACTCGTATATTCATAAGACCCTAATGCCAATAAAAAATTCTTCACAACATGAGTTTAGTGACTCTATTTGAAAAATGTGCATTTAATCTCGAAATAAAATCTACATTCTTATTATATTTCCAAACTTCCTCACTTTTCCGATCATTAGAGACAAATAAATAACAAATGAGAAACAAGAGAGGAAAAGGAAAAAGTCATCCAAAACCAAACATTCACTTTTACTTCCCGAGACCGATTGCGCGCGCGTTTTGGTCATTGTAGATGTTTTCTAATTATCTTCAAAATTTTCTCTACAGTTCAAACCAATTTGAATTAATCCGAAACAATCCCATTAAATTTTTCAATCCTCTTCAACCCTTCTCAATCCGTGTTTTGATCAAAAATCGAATCACAATCTCAATGTATGACACAACCCCAAATTGAATCCGAATGGATCTGAGGCTCACTTATCAATCCTTCTTCATTCATGCATCAGCAACAACTTTAATATGAATCCATACGAAATCCACTTTTCAATCCGTACCCCCAATCCTTTTGAATACATGGGACTTCTTAAATTCAACCAGATGAATCCGACACCAGTCTGAATGAATAAAAATGAATTCGAAACCAAATTGAATGAATCGCATACCAATCCGAAAGAAACTTTGACTCTATCCGAGTGAATCGAAAACCAATCCGAACCGAAACCACAACCAACTTATATTTAACTTACATTAAACTTACATTCAACATGAACTTGAATCCCGACACAAGTTCCAATCCTTTTTAAATCCGATCGCTTAATCCGATGAATCCGAGGCTCATCGAAAAAGTCTTTTCAATACTTCTCAATTCTTGCACAAACATCAACTTCAGTCCAATTAATCCAAACTTGCCAGTCAATTGTTTTGAATCCGAATAAATCTATCCCCTCCTAGAAAATCTCTAAAAATTTTTACGGTTTTCACGTATCATTCAACGTTTACTGCGAACCTGAAAACGTATCAAGTAGGTTTTTGTAAATGTTTTTTTTTTATTTAAATTTTTGAAAATACATAAATAGAAAAGGCGGAAAAAGGAGAAAAAGGATTTAAAATGTGCTTTCCTTTTCTCTCTTCATTTCGCTTCCTCATAGACGAAGCTTTGTAATGATAACATTTTGAAACAAATTTATTTCATTTGATTGATCGCTCCTCAATTCAGAAATGTCTAGTGCGATGTTCTCAGTGATTTTCCGGTTGTTTGACTGGGTGTATTTGGATGTTACACTTTTTTATGAGCACGATAACATGAAACCGGTTGACATATAATATTAATACATTTCATTAAAGAGTAAGAAAGTTATGGTCATTTATAATATATTAAAAATCGAATTTTATAGTAAAAATTTTCTCATTTCCATCATGTCAAGTTGATGCAGGAATACAAAGATTCCTTGGTTCGAGACGAATCGATTAACCTATAATATTGATGCATTTTATTAAACAGTAAGGAAGCTATGGTGATGCTTAATATTTGAAAACCCGGTTTTTCGTAGTGAAACTTTTTTTTTCAACATGATTTAAAATTGATAAAGGACCGGAAAATATTCCTTTATTCGATGTCAACCGATTGACCTACAATATTGTTGCACTTTATTGAAGACTGAGGAAGTTATGTTTATTCATAATATTGAAAACATATGTTTCAATCAGAAAAACTTTTTTCATCAACAATTTTCAAAGTTGGTGCGTAAAATGGAAAACGTTTTTGATCATAAATTTTAAAATAAAATAATTCTGGAAATTTTCGTAAGAAGATTATAAAGCTTCGAAAGGGAAAGAGTGAGACAGAACTTGCCCGTTCCCCTTTTCAGCTTGAAAAATTACACTTCTTCCAATGAAAAATTTGATTTGTCTGATTTGTCATTTTATTCACTAAAAATTTGGCATCATTTTGTATTTTTTTTGTAAATTTCTATACTTAAATTAAACGAAATGAAAACTTTACTTTGTCTATTATTTAAAAAATAAAATGCTTTCTCTACGAAGAAGCAAATACATTTGCCAACGGGAAGCAAAGTGCTCGTGAAATAAGCACCATATAAATATAAACAAACAAAGTGGAAGCACTCGACATTGAATTTACAGCTATTTTATTTTTATTTTATTTTTTTTCAAAATTTGAATGGACACATTCAGGACTGTGTTATGAAAATTTTATCGTTGGATTCTTGCTTTTTTTTTTCTAATTTCGAGAACTTTCGTAGCTCAATTTGAATGCTGGACGTCAATGAGGAATTTATGTTTTAATTCATGCTGAAATAGCTGTCTTAAATTTTATATATTATTATAAATTAAATCTCAATATCTATACAGGTTTTAACATATGGAGGGTGGCTGTACATGACTAGATAACCAACATTTTGATAGAAAATGGGGTTTTTGCATAATTATTTCCTAAAGAATTTAATATATAATGTGGTAAAATGATTCTTTCGATATATCATTTTTAGATAAAATCATTTTCAGAAATGTCATAAAAATTTGAGAAACGATTCAGTTACTGCGAATTCACGATTTCAAATTTTGCTTTTCTCGGAACAAAATAATTTTTTTTTTTTGATTAAACATTTTCTATCCTTATTCAGCATCTCCATATCTCAGGAGCAAATTTTTATTGTTGAAAAAAAAGAAAAATTCGGTTTTCATTCGCCATCCAAAGCTGACTTTGAAAACACATGAAATTTTAACTTCAGAATTCTTTGTCGATTTTTTTGAAATAGGCTAACAGTGTGAAATTTAAATTTATTTACCAGTATTCAGAAACCTAATATCTCGGAGCCATCCACATCCATTTCCTCAAATCTGGATTACTTTATTTGAATAAATTTTTCTAGCATACAGTCAGCAAGACTTCTACTCAGTAGTGAACTTTTGGTTTATCTTTAAATAGCTATTTCTATTTTACTTTAGAGATTTTCCGTGTGGAAATGGTCACCATGGAACAAAACACAAGTACCATGGCTCAAGCCTCGGGTAAGTTTTTGGCCACAGTTCGCCCATAGTATGGCTGTAAGTTGGTCCGACTTCAGGCCAATTATTTTGCTCTGGATACGAATGTTCATCAGCCCAATGTCGGACTAACTTTGTCGAAGGTCAGTCGAGATACCAAAATAATAAATGTCGACCAGTTTCGTTGGTCGACCATTATTCCAACATATTCTACCCAGAGATCGGAATCTTTTAGGTTGGACTCGAGCATTCGAAGTTCCCTGAGGATTCGGGTCCGCACTGGACCCTATAATTTCTTAAGGACTGAGTCCGGACCCGAATCTTTTAAATTTTCAAGAGTCCGGGTCCGAACCCGGACCCTTTAATTTCTTATGAATCCAGGTCCAGTACCGGACTTTTTAAATTCTCAAGGGTTCGGAACCGAACCCGGACCCTTTAATTGCTGAAGGGTCTGGGTCCGGACCTTTTAAATTCTTAAAGGTTCGGGTCAAACCAAAAAGGTTTCTTTAATTATATTTGAGAAATTGACACAGGCGATTTGAGAGAGTTTAGTTGGAGGCACTGAAATTATTCAGTTAATTTAAGATTGCGCAAAAGATTTCGTCGGGAACTAAGGATGCGCAGAATAGTGACACTTCGCATTATTCTACGCTGTGAAGTTACGGGGTATTTGTAGCTGCGCATCCGAGTTCAATGTCAAATATGACTGCGCAGTAAAGTTTCACGGCATTTACAGCTGCGCAATGCAGTTACATGGGACTTACAGATGCGCAGTATAGTGCACGGCACTTATGATTGCGCAGTAAGGTAAGGGGTTTCTTTTCGATGCGCAGTAGAGTTGCATATCACTTACACTTGTGCCGTAAAGTTCTATGAAACCTATGGGTGTACAGTACAGTCACAGGGCATATATGGCTGCGCAGTAAGGTCAGAGGATACATATAAATGCGCAGTGCAGTTACGTATCCTTATATCTGCTTATTACAGATACATGCCACTTCCAGACGTGCGTCACTTTCAGATTCGCAGTACATTTACATAGCACTTATGTCTGAGCAGTAGAGTTCTATGAAACTTACGGAAGCGCAGTACAGTTACGTAACATTTATGGTTGCGCAGTACGGTCAGGGGTAATAATAGATGCGCAGTAAAGATACATCACACTGTCTTCTGCGCAGTAGAGTGCTATTCCTGCTTACATATGCACAGTAGGGTTCTATGCTACTTTCGGGTGCGTAGTACTCTTGCAATGCATTTATGACTGCGCAGTAAGGTCAGGGGTATTTATGGATGCGCAGTACAACTACATAGCATTGCCATCTACTTAGTAGTGTTCTATATCATTTACAGGTGCGCAGTACAGTTGCAAGGAATGTATGGCTGCGCAGTAGGGTTAGGGGGCGAATTCCAATAATTTCGTGAATACCATGGTTTTCATCTATTCCGCGAATTCTATGAATGCCGATAATTCAGCGAAATCCATGAATTCTATGAATGCGCATCTATAAGTACTCCCTAACCTGACTGCGCAGTCATAAATTCATTGTAAGAGTACTACTCACCCGCAAGTGTCGTAGAACGCTACTGAGCATATGTAAGCGCTATGTTACTGCAACGCGCATTTATAAGTACCCCCTAACTATACTGCGCAGCCATTGGTGCAGCCGTGTGCTATACGGCGCATCTGTAAGTTGCATGTAACTGCATTGCGTAGCTGTCAATGCCGTGAAACTTTACGGCGCAGTCATATTTGGCATTGAACTCGGATGCGAAGCTACAAATATCCAGTAACTTTACTGCGCAGAATAATGTGAAGGGTCACTTTTCTGCGCATCCTTAGTTCCCGGCGAAATATTTTGCGCAATCTTAAATTAACTCAATAATTTCAATGCCTCAAACTCAATTTCTCAAATATAATTCAAGGAGCCTTTTTGGTTGGACCCGAACCCTTAAGAATTGAAAAGGTCTGGGCCCAGGCCCTTCAGCAATTAAAGGGTTCGGGCTCAGACCCGGAACCTTGAAAATCTAAAAGGTTCGGGTCCAGACGCAGTCCTTAAGAAATTAAAGGGTCCAGTGCGGACCCGAATCCTTAAGGAACCTTGAATCCTCGAGTCCGACATAAAAGATTCCGATCCCTGGGTAGAATATGTTGGAATAATGGTCGACAAACGAAACTGGTCGATATTCATCATTTAGGTATCTCGACCGACCTTCGACAAAGTTAGCCTGACATTGGGCTGATGAAAATTCGCATCCGGAGTAAAATAGTTGACCTGAAGTCGGACCAACTTACAGCCATAAAATTGACATGATTCGTCATAAAATTGACTTCATACTTTTTTCCAATGCATTTAGTAATTGCCCATGGTGGAACCATGGGCCAAAAACTTACTCAAGACTTGAGCCATGGTACTTGTTTTTTGTCCCATGGTGACCATTTCCACGCGGGTATGTAAAATAAAAAAAAGAATATCTAATCGTAGGAATAGTTTAAAAATCATGTAAGCTTATTTAAAAACTATACAGTTTCTTATAAAAAGATTGTTTCTTCTTTTCTAAATGTGACAATAGATGTTTAATCTTTCCCATATTTTTCTTCTTTTGGTCGTGAAAAATGAACATTTGATCAGAGAAGTGGAAAACTGCAGAAAACGAAAACTCCTAAACACAGCAGTTTACCGACAGACGAGTTTGGATGTAGGCATTCGATAGCATCGACTAGCTACAATCATGAACGTTTACCCATACGAGCTCTAACCATCCCTGTGTCTGTGCTTAACATTCGAGATCTCGACGAGTCGAGAATCACCATCCAGCTACTGCCATCGGTTTCACTATTTTTCTTCTATACATATTTTTGGTCGAATTTAGGTCAATCAACTGAGTTTCAACACTCTTATTTTTTGCAATGAGAGTGAATGAATATGGCAAATGAGATTTTATCCTGATTTTATCTTTCCATTCTCTTGGCCGTTTAGAATTTCCTACACTCTATCCATTATTCCTGAATGCCGTCATTGCAATTTTCTTTGTATGTACACCCCCAAGGGTAAGAATAATTCTACCTTTGACCTGCTTAAGCAAACTCTAGAACGCGTCAAAGTAAAGCAGCTATTCACATTATCTTAATTTCCGTAGAAATTTTCGTTCGTTTGCTAAAAAGCTATAAGAGCTATATCGGCATTCTATATTTTACTTATAGTCTTCACGAACAGAAATTATGTTGGCTTTTCGGATCATAGGTCGGAAATTGCCTACAGCAACGTTGAAGGAGAATGTATTTGAGAAATTTCAAACCATTTCCAGCTCTTTTCATATTTTTTCCTCTGCTGATATGATTTTTATCTCATGATCCTTAAAAAACCGTCGGATCTATTATTTCATCCTAATTTATATGATTAATTGAGGAATAAGCGAAAAAAACATGATAAACATAAACACTGGAACCTGAAATGAAGAACGGTTTTGGGGAATGGCTTGCAGTGGCCTTGATCCTAAGTCCAGGGAATCCAAACGTAAACAGGCAGGGCCACATGAATCATTCCTGTGGAATTTGGCCGCGTGACGCAACCTGATGCAACTAATGCGCTAAGAGTGCAGCCCTCATGCTCTTTGTCACGCTTGGCTGAACACCGCCTCTCTCTCGGTCCCGCGACTCACCTCATCACGCCGAGGATATCAGTTCTCGGAATATCTTAAATCTAATGGTTCTAATTCCAGGTTCCAGTATATATAAAGTTTTTTAGGTGGGGGGGGGGGGATGTCAACCATTTTTCTATTATTTCTTACATGGGAGTTGGTGTTCTTGGTCAAAACCATTCCTTACGTAAGATATTTTTAAGTCTACGATTCACTGAAAAAAAAAAAAAGTTACACAGATTTTATTCTAAACAGTATTTAGTTTTACAAACGTACAATTTTATAATTTCTGCAGGGCCTAAAGTTTTGCTTATTCCCGACAAACTTTCTGAAATGCAAGCTGGTTGAAAGGTCCACTATTGGTTGAAAGTTTTATTATATGGTTCCAAATTTAATCAATACGTTAAAAATTCAACCATTTTGCTGAAAAGTCGTCTTTTTTGGTCGAAAATTCAACAATATTAATGAAAATGTTGTTCTTTCTCAAGTAAAAAATTTTCTTACATTGAAAATTCAACTATTTTGTTGAATATTCGTCTTTTTGCTTTGAAAATTCATCTCTTTTTGTAGAAATTTGATGTTTTGTTGGTTAAAAATGCAACTGTTTGGTTAAAAAATAAACTGTTTCAGTTGACAATAAACTTTTTCGTTATAAAAATTCACATTTTCGATTTGAAAATTCAACTGTTTTGTAGAAAATGCCTATTTTTATCTCGAAAATTCAACAATTATATAGAAGCTTCAACTATTTCGTTGAAAATTAAGCTATTTGTTTAAAATTTTATCGACTTTGGTAAAAATTCATTTTTTTATGTAGAAGATTCATCATTTTAGTCCAAAATTAATTTCTTTGGTAGAAAATTGAACTTGATTCAAATATTTCATTTTTTGTTGACAATGTATCTTTTTTAGTCGGTAATTCGTTTTTTTTTCAAAAATTAATTTTTTTAAACTATAAATTTAACTTTTTGGTTGAAAATTTATGTAATTTGTTGAAAAATCGTTTTTTTGGTGGAAAATTAATCTTCTGATTTAAAAATTTTACTGAAAATTAAACTCTTCCTGAAAATTCGTCTTTTGGAGTTTTTGAAAATTCATCTCTTTTAGCAGAAATTTAATCTTTTTTGTTAACAAATGCAACTGTCTTGTTGAAAATTAATGTTTTTGTTGAGAATTTAACTATTTTGTTGAAAATTCGTCTTTCTTGGCTAAATTCAACGGGTTTGTGCCAGTGAATCGGATTTATCAACTTTTTCTTCTTTAGTGGTATGGATTTAGTCAGTTTCCTATCAGTACACTGGATTTATGAATGTTTGATTGCTTATGAATATTCTTGACAAGAGAAATTAAATATTGATGAAAATTATATGGGAAACTGAAATTCTGATATCGATTTGAATTATTAATTATGTGTATGATATGAGAAATTTTCGTATATTATCAGATTTTTTATCGACAATTTGAGATTTTTTGATCAGTTAGAAACGTATAGGATGAGTTAATAGTTTGCGTCATTACGAGCACTTTAAGCGTTTACATTTAATTGTAATTACAATGTACAATTTCATGAAGTTAGGTTATCTTTAAAGTCTACTTGGGAAGTTTCTTTCAATAATTAGAATTAGCTGCCTTGCTTTTTTATTTTCATTTATTTCCCGTTGAGAAATGTTACATTTTCTGTAACCCTGAATAATGCCCTTTACATGTATTTATTTCTTAACGTTTTTTGAAGAATTTTTATTTCCATCTTTACAATTGTTTCGATATTTGAAAATAAATAATGCGATTGGATTAAAAAAAAGAAGAAAATTACGGATTTATCATGTTTCGTTCGTACTCAATGCTTTAGGAATAAATTTTTAAAAATAACTCTACTGTTCCTTCGAGCCCGATCAGAAGATGGGGTTCTGTATATTTATTAATTTATAATGAACTGTAAGATAAAAATCTAATCAAAATCTTTTATTTTCATTTGCAGGTAAGCGACATTTGGAGAGTTGTTTCCTAATCGGCAGATGTGTGAGTAATTAAAAACTGAAGAATATTTTAATTTATTTTGATTTGATAAGTCTCTAAAGTAGATCTAAACAATCAATTTTTTCTGCAACTTGACCACTGACCATCACTTAAATTAGTAAATTTCAAGAAAACCTCTGTTGAGCGTAAATTTCGCTTTTGTGAACACACTGTAACACGTTGAAGACAGGTATGGAGATAAAGGTGCAGGTCTTATGTACCCGTGGACTGAAACCCATGTACTTTTACTTCGAGCCACAATTTGTTTCCTGGATTCGAATGTTCTCTCGAACTTTCTCACCTTCTTACTCGACGCTTTGTCTCCTCCAAGGAACCATTTTCTTCCTCTTTTTTGGCGACTCAAGTAAGGGCAACTAGGTACATGTGCACTCCCTTATTTGTCGCACGTGCATAGAATATAAACCTCTGAGATTTCTGCAAAAAAATATCCTGATGATAAATTTCAAAAATTAACATCTAGAATTCTTGAAAGTTTTAAATTGGGAAATATTATGGATGAGGTGGTTCTCACGTGCGCTAAATGGATAATATCAAAAATAATCTTGATATTAAATGCTGCCTTCATCAGCGAAAACTTTTTCAATTTTCAAATTAATTTCTTTTTACAGAATTTGTAAAACTTTAGGGGTGATTTGGGGTGAGTTCTGCATCCGCTAGAGGGTTGAATTTTTTTTTTTACTTGTGATATGCGAATTAGCTATTATCAGCAAAAAAAATTTTGACGTTCCAAATTAGCATCTTTTTAGAAGCTTTCAAACTTTAGAGTTTAACTTAGAGTGGGCTCAGCATGCGCAGAGGAATAAAACTTTTTTTTATAATTTTGGCATCAAATGCTGCCATTCTCAATAAAAACATTACAAAGTTAAAATTAGTGTCCTTTATAGAATTTTTTTACCTAGCTTAATATAAAAAATGTCGAATTTCGAGAATCAAAAAATGTACGAGCCCAACTGCTTTAGCGAGCAATTTTATAAAATAGCTGCATCAGTGTAAGTTGTTTTCAAAATAGTTGCATCGTTGAAAAAAGTGTCAAAAAGTGTCAATGGTGGCTTAAATCCAAGGGCTGACGATTACTTGTAACTGTAAAATAATGTTGATACTAATTTTGGATTATTTTAATCAAATGCATATCGCTCTGATGCGAATCACTTTGATCTTGCAAGATCAAAGTAATATCTCACGATTTTCTTTGAGCACAGGTGATCGGAAATCAAGCAAAGGAAAAATATATATACATTTAAAATTTAGCGTAATTAAGATGTTTTTCTTTAGTATATTATTATTAAAATCTGAAATTAAAGTCTATATAAATATCAAATTCATTCTCATTTTTAGTTTTAAGTCAAATAGTTATCTTACATTTTGCTCCGACTTAGGTTTAAAAAACAAAATAGCTTCAAATATTTCAAAATTGACTTGATTAATGACTGTTTCTCCGCCTTCTCAGATCGAGCGTAGCACGAGGTGCGAATTCTTCTAAAGGAAAGTCCGCAATTTCTTCTGGGGACAGTGGAATAGCCTGTGTTATATTATCGCGGTGTATCTTAACCTTTATCTCAGTTCCTGGAATACGAGCAGGAAAATAAAGTGGACTGAGAAAATTAGTGGAGTCAAGTACTCCAATCAGAAATCCTTCTTCGTCCCCAATATAACGATGAGTATGGTCAATTCGGCGCAATACACCCGCTCGGGTTTTCGCTAGAAGACCAGGAGGCATATTCAGATTTGTATTCTGTATAACAGCATCATATCCTTCCCTATAAGGAGGAAGAGGTCAAGGGTGTCTTTCAATTCTCTCCGGTCTCTGCGGTCTCTCAGATCTCTGAGGACCACGTCCAGGAGCAAGAGGAGATGGCTCTCTGTTAGCACCTGGTCCCTCAACTCTTTCAGGATCAGGAGTTCTCGAATATCCTAAATCTGTAAGAAGAAATAGAAATCGCTAAATAATAATATTAATAAGAAGGACAATATAAGGAAAAGCAATCGATACAGTCAGTAGGATGGGTCGACAATAACAAATTCTGGGATTCCAAATCGCTTTAATGCGAAAAAGTATAATTAATTTGGAATCGAGAGACATGCAGCTTGGTTAACCGATATAAAAAAAAAAATATCGTAGAAAAATTTCTTGTTTTCAGAATTTATCAATTTTCTTGAATTTGAATTTTTTTCTATAACCGAAGGTAAAAAAAACCTTCCCAATTTTTTTCAGATTTTAATCAATTGTTTTCTAACAGTTAATTCCTATTCAATTCATTCCTGTTTTTGAAAAAAAACACCTTTGTAAACAGGAGAATAATTTTTCCGGGTACTTGAAAACTTTCCGATGACAAAAATGCACAAGGAAAAAAATCGTCAAGACCCAGGAATCGAAATTGGAAGTACAGCCAATTTTAAACATTTTTAATTTGTTATTTAATGAAATTATCTTTGTAACTTGTGGTTTAAAATATTTCTGAGCATGTGTCAGATTTTTCAGCGGAGAAATACACTAACAAAAAATCCACAAGGCCCAGGAACCGAAATTAGAAATACATAGAATTTGCTTCATTTTAATTTTGGTATAAAATTGAAATAATATTTATGAATTGTGGTTTACAAATTTTTCTGCGCATATGTGGGGTTTTTATGATAGAAATACAGTAGAAAAAAATTCTACTAAATACCAAATTCCAAATTTTGAAAGTTTGCTGTTATTTCAATTTGGAATTCTGGGTCTTGTCGTTTTTTTTTCTAATGTATTGTAACCCAAAACTTATAAAGATAATTTCATTAAAAACCAAAATCAAAAACTTTGAAATTCGCTATATCCCCCATTTTGATTTTTGGGTCATGGCGATTTTCCTATAGCGTATCAAAAATAATTTAAAATTTGATAAAATTTCAAGAAGTTTGAAACAAAATCTGGATTTTGACATTTCTTCAGTTTGGATTTTTCGTTTATTCAATTTTAAATATCAAGGTGGCCACTCAACCGGGAGAACCGCGAAAAAGCCAGGAGAAACTTGCACCGGGAGAAAACCGGGAGAAAGCCGGGAGAAAAATATTAAACCGGGAGATTTCCCGTATTTCATACACATCACTACTTTACCACCGAGCAATTCACGCCTACCCCGAAAGGGAAACGACTTAATGATATAATAATAATAATAATAATAACAATCTGCACGAGTTTACTTTTCCAAGACAATTTCACCGTACATTTTCATACAGCTTATGATTGAACTTCCTGCAATTTAAGTCCAATTTTATCTGCACCTAATTTATATTCCCGTCCTAAATCATAATCATAATCACAATCACAAATCAAAAGATGAAACATTTCAGCTATCAGAAATCCATTATATTTGCTGACTAATATACGCACCTTCATTACAGTAATGAAAAGTAGAGGTCAGAGATCGCATTGCTGTATTGCTGCAAGAGAGATCGCGTAATAGTCTACTCCTTGGTAGCAATGGACGAGCAAATAGTCATCGCTGTCCTCATTTGGATATATTACCCTTCCTCTATCTCGACTATGCCAGTTTAATTTGAAATACTGCACAAATCGTTATTACAGCTTGTCATTTTATTATGTAAGAAAAGAATATTTCAATTGAAATTATATCGTATCACGAATCAATTTTTATACAGGATTACAAATTAAACTGTCAAATTATCAATCCATCATAAAACTTTCTCCTCTCTACATCGAAACTCAAATAATATAAGGTCAAACAAAGAAGAAGTCTAAAATGGAGGACTAAAGGGAAAATAAAAAGCCCTTTCCTCTCAGGATGCATAATTTATTCGCAGCACATTCCCGTGAATTACATGCCTCTCGTCGAAACAGCGGTATCGTAAAAACAGTAATTGACAGGTAATAAAAATACTAAAATAGATAATAGATAATAAGAAATAAATATGTACAACAATAATTTGAGCCAGTGTCCTAACAATAATTGAAGGACATGGTTTTGTGATAGTTAATAGAGTTGCGATAGTCAATGTCATTGAGATCAGGTCACATCAGGAGATTAAAAATTCATTAGACATTGTTCTGATCTTCCTTGGATGGATTGGCGGCTATCCACTCGAGCGCCCTCTGGATCGCGGGTGGAATAGGTGGCGTCGTTGGGAGATGAGCGCCTTGAGGCTGGAAACCATTTTCGTTTGCGATGTAAGTAAGAGAGATTTCTTGACCTTCGAGGTCCTTGTAGGAAACGGATCCTTGAGCTTCAAGTGCTGCATTTTCCGATCCCGCGTCTTTCACTTGACCACTTTCCTCTGCTTTTATGCCGTTTCCGGCTTCATATTTCCATTTGTAGGAACCATCAGGATTTGGGCCATCTTGCTCTTGGGTGACTATGGGGATGGGCTCCTCTGCTGGTGCTGAGAGAGCACTGGCTGAGAGCAAAGCTACTACTATCTGTAGACAAAAATGATATTTTTGTTAATTCATTACATTTTTTGGAAGGTTCTTTAAACTTCGAAAGGGGAATGTTTCCTTTTGTATTCTTTCCTGATTGTTTGACGGTTTTTTCTGAAATGGACTGGGGGAATTTCCTTCTTCCAAGTCAGGAACAAATTCGAAACATTAATATTCCCTTCTTCGAAACTATGGAGAAGAATTTAAAGAATCGTTTCTTAATTTCAACTTCAAAAAGAAGGCGAAATCTAACCACATTGTAAGAAGGAAGGTTCGCCGATAAATTGTATAGAATGGAAAAGTGTGGGATAGAAAATTATAGAAGGGAGACGGTATCGATGTCGATGTCGACGACTCGTTACCGATACGTTTTCTTGGCTCTATTCCTTTTGCAGGCAATAATTCACGATCTTCTGATAAGAATAATACATTAGAGTCGATCGCTGGGACTTGTCTCGTCTCACCTTTACGATCCTTACAATGATGCAACTTTTCATCAGTTCATCTTCCTCCCCTCCTCTCTGATCGAGAATCGATTATTTTATATTAAAGTTATCGTCAAAAAGATAAATTTTATTTTATCAAAAAAAGAATTCAAATTTTTCTATCGAACAGAGATATCAAATTATATTCTTTAACCTTTTTTGTATCAGAAAAGGATACACTATTATTTTTCGGACTTTTCTTTGTCATATAAGAAAGGAAAATTGGTTTTTATTTAATTTTTTTGTATTGTGAGAAATACAAAAAAAAACCTCTTTTAAGTGAGAAAAGAAGTCGAAAAAGCTTGATTTATGACAGTTGAGAAGCGAAACAAGTCAGAACAAATATATCAAAAAATATTCCTTCCAAGTCACAAATGAAATCGAAAAAATAAATCCTCCCTTAACTGATAATGATACTAAAATGAAAAATTTCCCTTTTCAAGTCAGAAAACATTTCATATTACAAAACAGAAAAAACTATAAAAATACGTCATGATCCCTCAGAGGTTATAAAAAAGTCATAAAATAAGTATTCCTCCTTGAAAAACTCAAGTCAGAAAGAAATTCAAACAACAAACATTTCCTTTTTCATGTCATAAAAATATTCATAAAAAATATATTGCAGTAAAGAATCCCTTTTCATGTCAGAATTAAGGTAGAAAAATAATTCATTAATCCTTACAAGTCAGAAAAAACTATTAAAATACAACATTCCCCTTTTACTACCACAAAAATGGTGAAAAAATAATTTTTTTTTCAGTCAGCAAAAAAGTCGAAAAATAATCATTCTCTCTTCCAATTCAGAAAGAATCTACTAAAATTTAACATGCCCTCGTCCAAGTCAGAAAAAACACAAAATAATTATTCCTCCCTCTAAGTCAGAAAAAATAACTAAAATAAATTAATCCTCTTTCCTAGTCAGGAACAAGGCCAAAAAAAGCATTCCCTTTTCGAAGTCAGAAACCAGGTCAAAAAATCATTCCGCCTTCCAAGTCAGAAAAATCTATTAAAATAAAACATTCCTCTTTTACAGTCAGAAAAGGTGTCAAAAATGAATTTTTTTCCTTTCCAGTCATAAAAGACTGTAAAATAAGTATACCCCCTTCCAAGTCAGAAAAAAACGAATAAAATAACAACTCCTTTTATCAAGTCAGAAAAATCTTCAAAAGAAAATATTTCCATTTCAAATTGAGAAAAGAGACGAAAAGAAATTATTCCTTTCTTCAAGTCAAAAACAAGTTTTAAAAAAGCATTCCGTCTTCAAAGTAAAAAAAAAACTATTAAAATAAAACATAGTCAGAAAAAGTGTCAAAAAATTATTATTTTCTTTTTTTAATTTAAAACGAAGTCAAAAATAAGCATTCCCTCTTTCAAGACAATAAGAAGCTATCAAGATGACAAATTCCGGTTTTCATGTGAAAAAATAAAATAAAATAAAAAAGAAAATATGCAACACTGTTAAAAAAACTCAGTATATTTACTTGGGTACAATTTTTGTTATATAATTATCTTTTTTAGGTAGAAAATTCAACTCCTTGGTTGAAAGTTGAACTACTTTAATAAAAATTGATTTTTTTGGTTAGAGAATCAACTTCTTATTCAAAAATTACCTTCTTTGTTAAAAAATTACATTCTTTTAAAAAAATTAAATTTTCGAGTTGATAATTCACCATTTGGGTTTGAAAATTCAATTATTTGGTCAAAAATTCAATTTTTTGTTGAAAAATCATATTTTCGTTCAAATCAACTGTTCTTGATATAAAATGAAAATAATTTTTTATTAAAATATCAACTATTATATTTTTCATTGAAATTTTATCTTTTCAAGTTGAAAAATCAACTCCTTCGTTGAAATTTGAACTACTTTCTCAAAAATTTATTTTTCTGATTGAAGATTCATAATTTCATCAGAAAATTCATCTATGTAGAATTAAATAATTTTATTGAATCTTCCCTTTTTGGGGATGAAAAATAATTTTTTAACTGAAAATTTAACTATTTCGTTGTATAGAAAATTCTTCTTTTTGTCCCGGAAATTCAACAATTAGGCAGGAAATTCAACTATGTGATAGAAAATTTAAATGTTTTGTAGAAGATTCGCTTATTTTATTAAAAATTAATTTTTCAAGTGAATATTTAACTATTCCATTCTTAGTTGAAAATTAATTTTTTCGGTTAAGCAAAACTTTTTAGTTGAAAATTGAGCTTCCTAGTTTGAAAATTCAACTATCCGGTTGAATATTGATGTAAAATTCGTCTTTTTTGGTCAAAAATTTAACTTTTTTGGAAAAGATTCGTTTTTTTAATATCATCTCATTTTTTCAAGTTGAAATTTTAGTTTTTGGTAGAAAATTAATTGTCTCGATTGAAAATACAACCTTTTTTGTTAAAAATTTATATATTTTTTTCAAGCAAATTTTTCTTCGTCAGAGAATAATTTTTTCAACAAAAAATATAACTATCCGAATGAAAATGAACTTTTTTGTTGTATCTTCATATTTTGAGTTTGAAAATTTAACTGTTTTGTGAACCAAATTTATCTTCTTGTCTTGAAAATGCATTAGTTTGGTAGAAAATTCAAATATTTTGTAGAAGATTCGTTTTTTTTATATTAAAAAGTAATTTTTTAAAAAGAAGAATTTGTTGAAAATGCAACTATTTGGCTAAAAATGTAAGTATTTCTTTTTAATTTTTCAAATCTTTTTGGTTAAAAATTTATGTTTTGAGTTGAAAATGTAATTATTGGATTGAAAGTTCAACTGATTTGTAGAAAGCTCATCTATTTTGCTTGAAAATTCCACCATTTGGTTTATTTTATTTTACTTCAAAATTCTAGATTCTGAATGCATTTTTTTTCTTTATTGACTGAAAAATCTTTGTTTGTTAACAATTCAGGTATTTTGTTAAAAATTCTTCTTTGTTGGTTTAATTCAACTGTCTCTGATTTCAAATGAAAATCTTCCCTTCGTCGACATATCAACTATTATATTGTTTGTTTTTACTTAACCTTTTTTGGTTGAAAAAGCGCCACTATTTGTTTGAAAGTTAAACTACTTTGTTAATTAATAAGAGACAGTAATATTAAAAAAAAACCTCTCCCAAATCGTTTCACGATACTTTTGGATGACCCGTAAATAAATTTACGAAAAAAGTTCATTCAGCAAATATTACGTTAGATGGGTGTTTGAGGAGGGGTCAAAACTCAAGGATCCTAAAAAGGAAATCAAGTTCCTGAAATACAAAATTTTCAAATTTTAAATTTAGTGTATCAACCCTCACAGCAATAGGATATACCGGGATATCCCGTCAAATCTCCCGCAAGGCAGAAATTGGGATAACTTAGGGATATCCCCAAGATATACCAATTTCCTTGCCGGATATCCGACGAGTTATCCCTAAGATATCTTTCGTAAAAAGTTTTAGTTTTATAAACAGTGAATGAATGTTTTTTTCAGCACTTTCCACTCGCGAAAATGGTGAGCGCGCACTCGCAATCACTCCCTCCACGTAGTATCTGAACTCCCGATATCAACTTGACGAAGCGCGCGGCGAAAGTCACTGAACGAAATTCCGCGTGGGCGCCTGCAAGGGCAAATCTCGGCAATTCGCGGAATTTTTTTTTTTTTTATAATCTCGTTGGTTATTTTACACCCCCACCCTTGAGCGACGCTTACCAATGATGCGAACATGTTGCAGCAGTAATCGTTGACTGGCAAGTGGTTATCAAGCCCGGCAGCAGCCGGCGCTTATATACCCCCGAAGGCATACATTGACGATGTTCAAACCCTCCCATATGTCCCCGCCATCATCGAGGATGAACATGGGAACGTATTTACATGCATGCATCTGTACGCGCCAAGTTGAGCCAAGGGTACACATAGTCACTCACTGGATGCACCTTGGTGTCCGTGTGTCACTGGTGTGCATTGTATGTTAGATAATGTATGTGTGTCTATGTTAGAATAATGCATTTGTGTGGGTGAGGATGGAATGTGTGTATGGTGATGTATGTACGAAAACAACACACCATACATCAAAGAAGGCTACCTTCCCGAGGATCAGCGTGTCGCAGTGAGCTAAATGTCATCGGGTACCCGTTAAAGGATACTTACTCAATTATCATAATTTCTTTAAACGCCGCCACACTAAACGTCCCGACAAAGAGATTATTAAGGGAGGAGCGAAAAGTTTCCTTTTGGATCCCTTACACTGTTAGAAATGTTTGCAATTTTAGTATACATGTGCATATTAAATTTCCTATATGTTTACTATGTTCATTACACTTTATAATTTTAGTATACTTACGTATACTAAATTTCTTTTCTGAAGTTATATGTATACTAAATATATTAAGTGTAGAGTGAGTTTTTTTCACGTATATGAATTATATAGTTTCTGTATACTAAAATTCATATGCGTGTTTACTATATTCAGCTGCGCAAACGCGTTTTGATTTACGTGAGTTGGATAACGTGGTCGGTAGCATTTATTTGAGTTCTTTGTAATGTTAAAAGTTTCGGCTTCTTTCTGAGAGGATATGCGAAGTCTTCTCTTCAAAAGGTATGTTAAATTTATCAACGTAAGTGTAGCTTAACCATATGATTATTCGAAAATTAAAACATTGTTCTTTAATTTCATTTTTCATCTGATCATGTTTATAGACGATGAAGACGGAACCCACGCGAAACGGAACGCGTATACTGAATTCAGTTTATGCGTATACTAAATTTCGTATACATGTATACTGAATACGCGTACACTAAATTTCATGTACGTGCATACTAAATTCAATATATGCATATACTAAATTTACTGTCCGCTGGTATACTAAATTTAATTTCATGTTGTGCATTCTTGCTTCCATTACATACATACTAAATCTAGTACAGATTCTTCTAACAGTGTATAACATAAATTTTCAACTAAATAGTTCAAACTTGAGATCAAAGAGAAATCTATTTGATCATGAATAATTTTATGAAAAATGGACATGGCAAAGATTCAGAATTGAAAAACAGAATTCCAAACTACCTCACTTTTCGACTCATTAGAGACAAAAATAACTAAATGAAAAAAGAGGGAGAAAAAAAAGTCAACGAAAACCAACCTCTTACTTTTTTCTTCCACAAGCGGAAATATTATATATAGTTTATATATAGTGTGAAGTATTATATATAATATTCATTCGTTTTATATAAAAAATGTATGAAACAAATGGATATTATATATAATACTTCACACTATATATAAACTATATATAACATTTCCGCCTGAGCTTTGCCTTATGAATATTTTCGGAATTCTTTAAATTGAGTCTAAATAATTTTACCTCAATTTCTTGAAAAAAATCTTTTTATTCAAAAATTTTCAAAAGAATAATGCATTAAATATTAGCAATGTTAGAAATACATTAAACATTATGGATTGCTTCTATTCCTTTTTGGAAAATGTAATAATGTAAACAGATTGGTTCGGAATCAACAATAAATAGTTTAAATAGTGGATGTGATGTTAGTTCTTCTTGGATTAATGTTTCGTTTATATTTTTTCGTTTCTTGAATTGAAACTAAATAATTAAATTTATATGCTAAAAATATCAATTTCAAACAAGAATGGAATAGTTAAATTTCCATTTAGGAGAATTATTCTTCAATATAAAAAACGAATTTTCTACAAAGCGGTTGAATTTTCAAACCCACAATATGAAGTTTCACAGTTGGAATTTTTATACAAAAACGAATTTTCAACCAAATTTTAAAACACACAAAAAATGGATTTTCTGCCAAAAAAAGGCTACTATTTATCAAAATATATACATTTTCACTATAATTGTTGAATTTTCTACAAAATTATTAAATTTTTCAGCTGTAAATTATTAATTATCTACTAAACAATAAAAATTTTCACAAAAAAGTTCATTTTCAATCAAAATAGATTAATTTCTAGCCAGAATATTGGATTTTTAACCAAAAAAGGTAAAATTTGTACAGAAAAAGACTAACTTTCAAACCAAAAAGATGAATCTTCAATTAAATAGTCGAATTTTTAACAACCAAAATAGTAAATAAAGAAAAAAAAATGCAATGAGATTGTTGAAATTAGAAGTAAGAAAGACGAATTTTCAACAAAATAATTCAATTTTGAACCAAATAATAAAATTTTTAATTGAAAAGAAATTTTCTTTGATTAATTTTTTGTTTAGATTTTTTTCATTTCTAAAAATGTTCAACTGAATAATTGAATTTTCATTCTAAAAAAGATCAGTTTTAACCAAAAATGGAATAGATTAATTTTTATGCAGGATAAATATTTTTCATGAAATTTTTCTTTCTCTACAAAACAGTTTAATTTTGTATCAACAGGTTGAATCTTCTATAAAACATTTGAATTCTCAAACCAAGAATATGAATTTTCAACAGTTGGATTTTATCAATAAATACGAATTTTCAACCAAATGCTTGCATCCTTAATTGAAAAAAATTAATTTTCAACCAAACAGATGTATTTTGAACCAGAAAAAATCTATTTTTTACTAAAAAAGACGAATTTTTAACAAAATACATACATTTTGATCCAAGTACTTTAAATTTTTATCAAATTGTTAAATTTTCTACTGAAAGAGATGAATTTTAAACCAAAAAGATAAATGTTCGACAAATTAGTTGAATATTTAACAAAGAAAAAAATTGTTATTCAATAAAGAAAAAAACAATTGAAACGAAATTGTTGAATTTTGAAGTGAAAAAAAAAGTTTTTCTACAAAACAGTTGAATTTTCAACCCGAGAATATAAATTTTCAACAGTTGGATTTTACTACCAAAAACAAATTTTCAAAAAAATACTTGAATCCTCAACTAAAAGAGAATAATTTTAAACCATACAGTCGCATTTTTAACAACAAAAAAATTGATTTTTCACCAAAAAAGACAAATTTTCAAAAAAAAGTTTATTTTCAAACGAAACAGATTGATTTTAACTAAACAATTGCATATTTAACCAAAAAAGGTGAAATTTCTACAGAAAGAGATGAAATTATGAAACAAATGAATTTTTAACAAAAAAATTGTATTTTCACCCAAAAAGTGTGACTTTTTAAAAAAAAATTTGGTTGAAAATTGAAATTAAACAAAAAAATTAAAATTCTTCTTTTTTGTTAGAAAATCAATTTTTTGTTTGAAAATATAACTGTTTGGTTATCTGTTTTAATTGATGATTTGAGTAATTTTTTGGTTCAATTCAGCTGTTTTTTTTATTCAAATCTTAAAATAACTGAAAATCTAACTATTTTGTTGAAAATTCCACTGATTGGTTGAAAATTCATATTCTTGACCTAAAAGTCAACTGTTTTGTAGAAAATTAGTCTTTATATATATGGAAATTTTAACTTTTTGGTACAAAATTAAACTGTTTTGTTTAAACTTTTGTATTTTTTTTTATTGCAAAACAAATATCTTAAATGGAAACTTCACTACTGCATTTTTTATTAAAAATTGATCATTTTTAGTTCAAAAATTCAACTATTTAGTTGAAAATTCATCTACTTGGTTAAAAATGTATGCATTTTTTTTTAATTTATCTTTCTTAGTAGAAAAGTAAATCTTCTGTGTTGAAAATTTAACTTTTTAATTCAAAATTTAACTATTTGGTTCAAAAAGCCTGTAATTTTTTACTGAAAATTTTACTATTCTTTTTTGGATTGAAATTGATCTTTTTTAGTTGAAAATTCAACTATTAAATTTTTCATTGAGAATTTATATTTTTTGTCTGATAATACAACTACTTGTTTAAATGTTTTACTAATTTTTTTAAAATTCATTTCCCTCGTTGAGGTTTTTACTACTTTCTTGAAAGTTTGTTCTTTTTGGTTGGAAATTATTTATTTTTTACTGAAAATTTAACTATTCCATTTTTATGTGAAAGTTGCTCCCTTTTAATTTAAAATTCAACTAATAAATGTTTAATTAAGAAAATCATCTTTTTTAGTTAATAATTCAACTACTTAGTTAAAAGTTGCTCTAATTTGCTACATATTTATTTTATTTGTTAAAGATTTAACTATTTTGTTGAAAATTGAACTACTTTGTTTTAAAATTGATTTCATTAGTTGCTTAAAACTAAAACTATTTTGTTCTGAATGCAGCTGATAATTAATTTTTTTTATTTAAATATTCGGTTGAAAATTCAAACTTTTTGTGTTTGAAATTCATATTTTTTGTATAATAGTTCTTAATTGAAAATTCATCTTCCTTGCGTATTTATTATTTTGTTTATCTTACACAATTATTAAATTAAAATATACATTTATTATTAATACAAAATTTTTGTATTTCATAGTATCCAAATTATCTAAAATAATGAAAGCGAAAAGCAAGGAGAATATTTTTGCTAATTGATTCAAATTGATACCTTAATTTCTGAATTAATATAAATTTTGTACACAGACAATCAAACCGTTTCTTTTGTTTTGATAAATACTAATTTCTGACGAAAAATACTGAAAGAACACAATTTTTTTCTTAATTGTATATAAGATTGTTAAATCTACTGATTTTTTATCAACAATTGAAATTTGATCCGCGTAAAATTATAATATAATCAAAAAAATTTAAGATCCTAAATCTTATTCAAATTACAATTATTTTTTTTTTAATACCAATTTTTTCTGTTAAACAATCTAAAATTATTTAAGCTTGTAAATCTTTTTTCAAACATAAATAATTGATATAACAGACAATTCTTCATAATTGTAGATCTTCTGAATCTAATTATATTGTTTAAAATAACCGTTTTCCTATTTAAAATGTTATTTACAAATTTTAAATCTTATTCACACTATAATTATTTTTGTTTTAAAATATCAATTTTACGTGTAAAATAATAACATAACTTAACATTATACAAAATTGCTGATCTTTGTTGAAAGATATATTTTTTGTCATTGAAAATACCGATTTCTGACGAGATTCAGTGACATGAACCAAAATTGTTAAAACATTCTAAATCTTATTCAAATTATAATAATTTTTGTTTTAAAATAACCATTTTTTCTATAAAACGCTATCATAACCTGAAATTGTTTAAAAAATTGATCAACATTCAAAACTAATAACTTTTGAATAAAAATGTCAATTTCCGACAAAAACACCTATAATTATTTAAATATAATTTTCCTAAGATTCTTGAGAAAATTCAAAAATATTTTTCAAAGTTTCATAAGTAAAATAAAAATTTTGACAAAGAAGTTTATCTTGTAACCAAGAATTTTCTTTTTACACAAAAAAGATGAATTCCCAAGAAAAAATGTAATAGTCGCTATTTCAATCCAAAAAGATTTTTATTTGAAATCAAAAACAATTGAAATAATCAAAAAAGACAAATTTTTAACAACAAAATTTGTTCAGTCATGACAATAGAAGTTTTAGGCAAAATTTAATTTGAAGAAAAAAATCATTGTTAATACAAAATGAAAATTTCTAATAATTATTTATTTTCTATGTTTCTTTGTTCATTTGCTTTAAGGTTATATAAATATGATTTTCTTAGGTTTCACGAGAAAATTCAAAAAGATTTTTCTAGATTTCACATATGTCGGAAACGTATCTAGAAAATTTATAAACAATTTTTTTGTTATTGCACCGAATATTATAAAATTTTTGGAATAATTTGAATCAGTTTAAATGATATTCAGAACTATTTCAGGCTTGGAAAAAAAAAATATATATATATTGTGAATTTTTGGAAATCTTTCACAGGCTAAAAATATTTTTATTCTCTTCAAAACTTTAAAATTCCTAAATATATTTTAAGATGAATCAAATTATTTCCGAAATTGTCTTAAAATTTTCTGGATCCATTTTCGACAGCGTTGGAAGTCTTTTGAAATTTTTTAACATTTCTTTAAATAGCTTTTTAAAATGAATATATTTTTAAAATAAAAAATCACTTTTATGATCTTAAAACCTTTCAAAATATTTTTAAAAACTTTAACATTTTACTTCGAAATCTACAAAAATCTACATTTTGTTTTAGTTGTTAAAAAGAATTTTCAAATTTTTAATTATTTCCACAAGTTTTTTGATACCCCTCTCCCTCTCCCTCTCCCTCTCCCTCTCCCTCTCCCTCTCCCTCCGTTGTTTTTGTTGAAAGGAAGTATGCTTTGGGCAAAGATTCGAAAGCTTGTTTCTCACAGGCAAAGGCAATCGCTTGTTTATAGTCAAGTACACCTAATCTACACACTAGGTAGCCTTACTACAAGTGCTTGAACAAACAAGATGTAAATTTGCACCCGCCGATGGTAGGAAACAAGTAATTAGATGCGTTGCGTTGTTGTGGAGGCACCTTTGAACTCCCGTTTCGTATTAAGGTGGGTGTTCGTGTCTGCACTGGTTTGGACTCACAACAGCACATCTGGGGATACTGAGACCAGGATCACACATGTCTTGTGTAGTGCCGTCCATGCGCGTCAATACACCTACAACCACCTCAAGGCCCGACAATACACAAATTTTGATCCAGAGATGTTGTAAAGCGACAGAGGAACAGTTAGGGAATTTTAATGAGGGAGGGTCACTGTAATCAATCCGGTTGTGCGCTTCCGGAAGGATCCTCTCTTCCTCAAGTAAACAATTTCAATCGGAAAACTCACGTACCTCCTGATATCAAACTTTTAATCGTGTAGAGTTGTGTCACGAAATTCCCGGTTCGGACTTTGTGAAACTATAGGGACATTAATTTTGTAGAAATGTTTTTGAAGTCCTGATGTGCTCACAGAAAGACCTTTTCACGCTGGTGTATAAACTAGATACAAAATCGTATACAAACCTGCGCTGTCCAAAATGAGGACCTTGAATTTAGCTATGCATATAGATTTGAAATTTGGGGAATTTATTTGATGAAAACTAATACTACCTGAAAACCAATTGGTTTTTAGATAGAATCCTTACGGACAATGTATAGAATTCGTGAAAATAAAACAAGAATCGAACGATCAAATTTGGACAAACATCACAAAACGCTCCTATTGTAGTTCCCAAAAACAATACGAAATTTGTTTCTTTTGACAAAAACAAAAAAGAGGAAAGAAAAATGAGAAGGCGACCAACCAGATCCCCTTCCTTCAAAAGGCAAATCCGTTATAAACAAACAAGAAATAAAGGAAAGTCAAGATTCATGAAAAGCTATTGCTAAATGTAATTAATCATATTAGAATAACTTTTGTTCAATTTATCCAAATCAGTATTCAAATTAATAAACAACTCATTTTGTTTTTTAATATAAAGTATTTCCATGATTTCACTCTTTCTCTCATTACTTTTACTATGTAAAATTTCAACATCATCCCAGTCAAGCTCATGGTCAACATCAACAAAACCTATCGTATGTGTAGCAAGAACACTCTTATAACAACGTCCTAAACGAACATGTCATCTTACAGATCTTGCAAGTGATCTTGTAAATGAAACCACCTTTTTTATATCTATCTGAAGGATCTTTACAAAAAGTTGTTATTGAATCCATTTTAAGGGCCGATTTCAACAACTGTGATTAAAGACATGATTAGCTAATCATGATTATTCTTTTCTCAAGGCTTTAATTATGATTAAATTGTAATGCGTTTCACCATGGACATTTTAACTCTGATTAGATAATCAAATACCCTTTTCGTGATAACTCTGATATCCTCTTTTAACGGCTAATCTGATTGGCCGCTACAAGAAGAACGTTTAGGTTTCTTTCGCGCGCACGGTACAAGCTGACGACATTAACCAAGTCATGTGATATCCAGCAAAAGTCTTTTTTGTCAGAAGTAAAATAATTTTGCGTGGATGTAATATATTAAAATAATGTTACATTTCTTCCATCACTATTTCAGTTCAAAAACTGATGATGTAAATTATAAACGCATTAATAGTGATTATTTGAAAACGCTCAGAAATATTTGATACATATATGAAAAACATACAAGAAGGAAGCTTCATGATGCGCTCTGCGAGGTTACATTGGCTAAATATTTATTTCCAGCACTGCAAAATGAATTTATGCGAATGAATTCTTCTTTCGTTAACTTATATATTTTACATACGCATTGTTTCTGAAAACGAATGATCTCTTCCAATGATGTGAAAGAAACTGTAGGTAAGAAAAGTGAGATTATTGGAACGCAATTTACATTTTATGGACACCTCATCAAAGATATTTTGACTCCATAGTTTCTCTCATCTAAATATTGATGAAAACAAAAGCGTGGATATGATAACAATCATTATAAAAATGATACACATTCGCTCTGAACATGCTCCAAATGCTCAAGTGCAAACTTCGATTTTGAGGTTCTGTTCTGCCAACCAGCCTTAATTACCGATAACCTCCGTTAATCGGCTAAAATCGACCGGTTAAGTTAAACAGTGATTAACTCTCTTTAATCATACTTTAGAAGTTGGTGGAACGCAAGGTACTGATTAGGTTATAATAATCGAGGATTGAGATCTTAATCAGAGTTGGTCAAATCGGCCCTTGTATACGGAAAATAGTATGAATATACAATTTTTTTTTTTTTTTAATTAAGTGTTTATAGTCGCATCGACTGCCAGGGTCATTAGCGACTGTACTATAAGGTGAATTATAAACTGTAGGGTATCTGATATACAATTTTTTCAACATAAATTTTGTAATGATTAAGAAAAAGGATAATCCTAACAATATTTGAATTTTCTTTGTGAAATGAAATGTGGGACAAACCTAGAGCTCTGTCAAATAAGTTTTTAATCTACGCAATTTTGGTCTGAAAAGAATGAGCCGAAAGGAATTTAAAATTCAACTTGAATATGTACTTTCCTTATGACATTTGGTAACAATATTAGCATCCTGTTCTTCAATTACTTCTATGTCCAAAAAACTGATTTTATTATTTTTCTCTATTTCATGGTTGAATTGAAGTTTTGGATGGCAACCATCAAAAGGATCAATAACTGCCTGCAACTTTGCTAGAGAAACACATAATGTGTCATCAACATACCGAAAGTAAAAGGGAACAACAAAATCTAGCTTCTTGAAAACAAAGACCTCCAAATCTTCAATGACTATTTTTACTCAAATCGGAGGAATGACTCAACCTATGGAAGCACCAAACTTTTACCTATGAAAAGATCCATTGAATTTAAAATAAGTTGAGTTCATAATAAAGGCAATCTCTTCAATAAAATCTTTTTGACTTAATCGAGTACGTGTTTTATATTGTCCCATCTATTTGAAATTGCCTGTTTAACTAATTCAAGGGAAATACTTGGAAACATTGCAACAGCATCCAAAGAAATCATTACAAGAAAAAGATATAAGATGGATTGATATAAATACTGGAGACACAGTTCTTGCAAGATGTCATGGTTTGAGAAAGATTCATAAGATTAATTAAAAAAAAGAAAGATTCATAATCCTTCGAGAATGGTTATTTTAACTATCAACACTTCCACGAAATTTTTAGAACAAAACTTTAATTTTATACTTAAGAATTCCATCAAAACTTCAGAATACAACATTAAAAATAGCTTGCAATTCCAAAAAATTATTATCAGGAAAACTGTTCCTGATGCCCATGTAATGATTTCTTTGGATGTTGTTGCAATGTTTCCAAATATACCCTATGAATAAGTTAAATAGGCAATTTTAAATAGATGGAATAATATAAAAACATGTACTTGATTAAGTTGCAGGCAGTTATTGATGATTTTAATGGTTTTTATCCCAGACTTCAATTTACCCTGGAATAGAGAAAAATAATAAAATCGGTTTTTTGAACATAGATGTAATTAAAGGTCAGGATTATTACCAATTGGATCCGTCTCAGCAATATATCTAGGAGTTTTTGGAAGTAGGAAAAAAATGATTTTTCAAAGAATGTAATTGTTATAAAGTATTTGGTCATTATTATAAACAAGTCTATTAGTCCGGAAAAAGTTGTAAGCTCCTGACATCAAACTTTTAATTGTGCAGAAAATGGGTTACGAAATTCCCTGTTCAGACTTTATAAAACCTCAGGGAAATTAATTTTATAGGAATGTTATTGGAGTCCTGATGTCTGCAAAGAAAGGACTCTTGTCGCTAAAGTAGAAACTAGTTAAGAAATCGTATCATAAACTACAGAGCCCAAAATGAGGACCCTGAAATTAGCAATGGATAAAGATTTGAAATTTTGGGAATTACTTGAGTGGGAAAATTTTTACAAAAAATTACAAAGAATCTACAAATTTACAAGAATCTACAAATAACTACAATAAATTACGACCAAAATTACAGGAAAGTACAACTTCTTTGTATTTGAACAAAAAGTTGTTCTTTGTCGACTTAGGATGACGTATATTTAGAATATTGCAATGAGATAATTTTAAACTAGGATGTGTACATGATCGCTAATCAACAAAAAAGCTTCTATGTTTAAACTTCGAGGAAATGGTAGAATATTAAAAGATAACAATAAATAATCGTTATTGGACACCAAGAAACTTCACGTTTGATTTTTTTACATATATAGCAATTGATTGGACACCATCTATTTCATTTAGAATTATCTGATTGCAATGTTCTCAATATTTGTCATCCTAGGTCGAAAAAGAACAAGTTTTTGACTGCAAAGAAAAATTAAATAATTAGAAAAGTATTGATTACGGTTATTGATAATTAATGATTTAGACTTTTAAAGACGAAAAATTTCAATTTGAAGTTATAGAAACTGAACTGCGAATTAAAGCACTCAAAGTGAAATACTTTTTAATTTAAACTATTGAAATTTGTTTAATTCAAACGCTTAATAATTTATGCGTATAAAATGGAAGCTTTTAACACTTTTCAATTGAAATAAACAAATCTATCAGCCTGAGAACAGTTTCAATCAAATTAGTAGATTCTTGAACAAAATACTCCCAGGAGTTTTTTTCAATCATTGTGAAACAAATAATTATTCAAACGAATCCAATGTTAATAATAATTTTCTACGTTTTTAATTGTTTAACGCCCAAAAATGTGAATTAATACTATACTTAAAAAAATTACATTATTAAAATCTTCAACCAACCACTTGAAGTAAGCAATTAATTAATTAACCATTAAAAATAGGAGAACAATAGAGGAGTATAAATTTTTTTTTAAAATAAAATTAATCTAGGTACCATATTGGGATCAATATAAAACGCTCTAAATTCCAACATTTCAAGTCGAAATATATGGCATTTTCCACAAAATAGTTGACTTCATAATCTTCAAAGATGAATTATCAACTCTATTTTCAACGAACTGTTTGAATTTAAAAAATAAAGTTAATTTTGAACCAAGAAACATGATGTTTTAAACAAATAGTTGAATTTTCAAAAACACAAAATCAGATTGAGACCAAAGAATTGAATTTACAACGTAATAGATAATATTTTATCAAAATCATTATAATTTGAACAAATCGACGCCTCCATTCAATATGAGTCTATGTGCTGACAGCGCCGTGTATGAGACTATGCGCTGTTTATAAGCATAGTCTTATAAGCATAGTCAACAGCTTTAATGGTTAAGTTTTGAAATAGGAAAATTAATTCTCAAAATAAAAATAAAAAAAGAATTTTCAACAAAATATTTAAATTGTCAACGAAAGAGAAGAATTTTCACTAAGATAATGATTCTTAAAAATAACCAAAACTAATTTTTAACAAAGTCTTATACAGACTTATACAGGGCGCTGTCAGCACATAGACTCATGGCGAATGGAGGCGTCGAAATAATTGATTTTTAACCAAATAGTTGAATTTTCAACTAAGAAAGATCTCCTGCCAGAAAAAGGAAGGAGTTTCCCATCAAAAGATGATAAATTCTCTACGAAAAATATAATGTTTGATATTTCAATCCAAAAATATCTCAACTTAAAATAAAAAACAATTGGAGTGAAGCAAGAATAAAAATTTTTCAACAAATTAGTCGAATTGGTAACCAAAGAGATGAATTTTCAAACAGAACAAAAATAATTTTCAGGAAAGTAATTCAATTTTCAACAAAGCAGCTGAATTTTCAACCAAAAAAGATGAATCATTAACCAAATAGCATTTTTCACCAAAAAGATCAATTTTGAGCTACAAAGATTAATTTTCTACTAAACAAAGACGAATTTCCACCAATTAAAATACATGAATTTTTATCCAAATGGTTGAATTTTCAACTAGAAAGAATCAATTTTCAAACTAAAATATCACTTTTCAACCGAAAATGGAATAATTGCATTTTTAGACAAAAACATTAATTTTCTACAGAAAGACAACAGATTTTTAGATAAATATTTGAGTAACTAAAGAGAAGAATTTTCACTGACATGATGAATCTCAAAGAATATTTCAACGAAAGAATTTAAACCCACCGATCATTTCTTCAACCAAGAAAATAAATTTAACCAAAAAGTGCATTTTATTCAAAACACATCATTTTTTAACTGAAGAGCATTTTGAACCAAAAAGGATGGATTTTAAACTACGAAGATTAATTTTCTGAAAAAAAAAAGAATTTTCAAAAATTAAAATACATGAAGTTTCAACCAAATAGTTGAATTTTCAACAAGAAAATATCAGTTTTCATGTAAAATATCAATTTTTAACAACAGCTTTAATGGTTAAATTTTGAAATAGGAAAATTAATTCTCAAAAAAAAAAAGAAAAAAAGAATTTTCAACAAAATATTTGAATTGTCAGCGAAAGAGAAGAATTTTCACTAAGAAAATGATTCTTAAAAATAACCAAAACTAATTTTTAACAAAGGAATTTAACGAAACAGATGAATTTGTGTCGAAACAGAAAAGACCAATATTGTCAACAGAAAAAAATTTAGCAGCTTAATTTTCAAAGAAACAGTTGAATTTTGAAGCCAAAAACATTAATTGTTTAGAAGATAGTTGAATTTTCAACTCAAAATTTGAATTTTCAATCGGGAAAGTTGCATTTTTAACAAAAAGTTCCTTCTGAGGAAAAAAAATTAATTTTCTAACAAGAAAGATGACCTTTCTAACATAGAAGATTCTAACATAACAGATAAATTTGCAGTTAAAAAACTAATTTTAACACACATAAAAATTATCAACTATTGAAATTCAACAAAAAAAGACAAATTTAAAAAAAATTGTTCAGTTTTTAAGCTAAAAAGTTGAATGTTTTAGAATACAGTTGACTTTTAAACCGAAAGAGAAAAAATTTCATCAAAAGAGTTAATTTTCAATAAAAAAACAGGAATTTTCAATAAAATTGTTTTATTTTTTATCAAGAAAGTTAAATTTGTTTCAAAAGTGGAATCGTTAAATGTTTAGTTTGAGAAACGAATTTTCAGTTTAAAAAACAAATTTTTAACAAAATAGTGGAATCCTCAACCAAAATGATAAATTGTCAATGAAGGGGATTAATTTTTTATCCAAATAGATAATTTTTCTATTGAATAGTTAAATTTTCAACTTATGAAGGAAAAATTTTCGACCAAAAATGGAATAGCTATATATTCTGATCAAGAAATTATCTTTTAACCAAAAAAAAAAAAAAAAACGAATTTCCAAAAACTAGTTAAAGTTGGAAATAAATAGTTTAATTTTCAACTAATTTATTTAATTTTCTACCAAAGTAGGTTTGTTTTCAGCCGAAAATATGAATATCACCAGAAAAGCTAATTTTCAATAAAAAGTTCCTTTTTAGGCAAGATAGAGTAATTTTCAAATAAGAAATATAACTTTTCTATCATAGAAGGGGAATTTTCAATAAAACCGTTAAATATTCGACCAAGAATGATGACTTTACAAAAAAGTGGAATTTTCGAAAAAATAAACAAACTTCTAACAAAACAGTTAAATTTTTAACTAAAAAAGCAAAGCTCATAACTCAAAATGTAGCACTTAAATTTGCAATTGAAAAAAAATTATTTTTACCCAATAAAAAACCAATTATCAACTAGTTATTTCAACCAAAAAATACGATTTTTCAACAATGTAGTTGAATCTTTAACCGAATAGATGAATTTTTAAGAAACAAGATTAATTTCTAACCATTTTAATTCAATGAAAGAAGACGAACTTTCAATAAAATAGTTTAATCAGCAATCAAAATAAATAATTTTCAATAATCAAGATTAATTTTCTATAAAAATAGATGAATTTTCAAACAAAAAGACGAATTTTCAATACAACATATGAATTTTTAATGAGAAAAAAATCCTACCAAATAAATAAGTTTTAAATTGAAAAATATACATTTTTCAACCACACAGTAATTAATTTTCACAAAAACAAACAAACATTTTTTTAACAGAGTGGAAACAAACAAAAAGGTCGAATTTCTAAATAAATTGTAGAATTTTCATCCAAAACAATGAATTTAAACAAAGAAGAATTATTTTTTACCAAAAAACAATTATTTTCTACCAACAATGAATTATTTTCTACCAAAAAATAATAATTTTACTATAATAGTTAAATTGTTAGGCTAAAATTGTGAATATTCTGAAAAACAGTTGACTTTCCAAGCGGAAAGAAAGAACTTTTAACAAAAAAGTTAAGTTTCAATACAGAAATATGATATTTAAAATGAAAAACATAAATCTTCAACCAAAATTCTAATCCTTAAATTTTCATTTTGAAAAATTGATTTAAAACAAAAAAATCCAACCAGTTCGATTAAATTAAAAAGAACCAATTTTTAACAAAATAGTCAAATTCTTAACCACAATGGCAAAGGAAAAATTTTCAACGTATAAATTAATTTTTAGCTGAAAAGGAACAAATTTCTAACAGATTATTTAAATTTTCAAACAAATAGTATAATTTTTAACTACATTTTTTAATTTTCTACTAATGTAGTTTAATTTTCAACAAGAAATATAAACTTTCAATAAAAAAGGTAATTTTTATTCAAATAATTTTATATCAACAAAATGCATAATAGTTAATATTTCCAGAACAAAAACGTAATTTGAAATAAAAAACAGTTGAATTTAACTAAACAAGATGAATTTTCAACAAAATAGTTGAATCCTCAAACAAAACAGATTAATTTCCAACCAAGCAGTTATATTTTTAACAAAAAATGATTAATTTTCAACCAAGAAGATTAATTTCCTTCCAAATAGATGAATTTTTAAAAAAATATATAAATTTTCAACCCGAAAATAACAATTTTGAACTTGAAATATAAATTTTCAACCAAGGATGGTATAGTAACATTTTCTGTGCAGAAAATTAATTCTAAATCATAAAGAGGAATTTTGAGCGAAATAGTTTAATTTTTAACCAAAGAGATGAATTTTCAACAAAGTACTTGGATTTCAAACTAAAGAAGATAAATTTGTAAACGAAAATGGAATTGTTAAATGTTCAGTAAAAAAAAAAAACTAATTTTCAACCAAAAATGAAAAGAATTTTCAACCAAATAGTTCAATTTTGAACCAAAGAAATTAATTATCAACAAAAAAGATTGATTTTCAAGATAGTAGTTCAACTTTCAACTGACTAGTTTTATTTTTGACTAACATTTATCTTAACATAATAGTTGTATTATTGACAAAATAATTAATTTCTCAATTATTTAGTAGAATCTTTAACAGAACTATATGAATTCCGAACCAAAAATATAATGTTAGACTAATGAACCAAAGAAATAGAACATTTAAACAATAATAGTTGGACTTTTTCTCTGATTTCTATTGATTCAGTTAGAATTTAGGCAAAAAAACAAGAAAAAGGAACGTTTCTTTAAATTAGAGTAAAAATAATAATTCTTTAGAAAGGAGAAAAAGAGTTTATGGACGGCCTCTAATCTGTTGAATTAATCTTCCGCCTGAGTTAATCTATAAATTATATCAATATTCTTGACAAAAAATCTCATCATTTATCGTTCGATTGACGTTTATATAAAATTAAATTTCAATTTCGAATTTAAAAAACCGGAATGTCACAAACTGTCATAAGTATATGTACTTTCAAAACTAAACTTCCAAACTTGTTCGAAAAGTATCCAGAAGTCAAGCATGATCAGCTAGAAAAATTTAGAGGCAATTATAAAATCCGGTTCGTCAATTGGGAAAATGCAAAATATCGCAAAATATGCCATCCAACTGGAAACTTAATTGCTATGAAATGATACCTGGCATAGTCGTAATTTTCCAAAAGACGTGATCATGTGTACTAATGAGGTAGCGGAAGCGAATCGATTCTCTGTGTCCATTGTGCTTCTCCCATTACTAGTTCGCAGCAATTGCTGATTGTAGGGATCTGACCCGAAATAACACTCCTGTTTTTGTATTATTATCACATTCTGGTTTGCAGGATCTTACTCTTTTATCTGCAATAATAACCAGCTTGTAGATAAAACGCTGTGTATTTTTTCATAAGGCCAGTATAAAGCTAAAATGACAATAATTCTGTATTTGCACCCACTGGGATGTAGGGTAGCGTGATCTAGAGTCTAGACCTACCAAGAAAATGAGGACATGACCATTCCGCCCCAGCTACCTGCTTGCGGTTCCCCCACTACGCGGCTACCCCTCACTCAGCCGCACGGCTGCCACCGAGCCTGGTCAGCGGGAGTCCTTTGTACCTCATGAGGACTAAAATGAGGAATATAACATTCTTCGAATTTAGCACTTGGTAAGTTATAAATATAATATTCGAAATCGGTGGATTATAATGATTTCAACGATATGTTGTGATGTCTTATTTGACCTGGGAAATTCCGGAAGCTAAAATCGCATTTCTCAAAATTATCCTTAAATAATTTCTCCCAGTCAAAATAGTATGCATAGTGTCATTCCTAGCTTAAAAAGCAGAATATGAAGGAATCGTTTTTCAAATCGAAGATGAGAAATTTTCAACAGGGACCAAATGGAAAATTGCATTTGCTTCGGTTTCAAAAATATTTTTTAAACTGAATTAGGCAAGTTTTGAAAATAATTATTCTCTGAAAAAAGGGAATTTAAAAAAAAAAAGATTTGAATTTTTAACCTAGAAAGATTTTTAAGTCGATAAAGAAAAAAAATCTCAGCCAAAATGTTGAATTGAAGAATCAATCAAAACATTTTTTAATTTTTGAAATTATATAATTTCAGGAAATTTCGAGCTGAGAATATTAATTTATAACTCAAAATTTGATCTGAAATCCTTTTAAATATCCTCTTGAAAATTTATTTAAAAAAATAATTTCAAATTTTTCCAGGAATATAAAGGAAATTTGGTGATTATCTTGAAACTATAATTTTTCTTACGAATTTTTGAAAATCCTGCAAAACTAAAAAAATTAACTCAAAATCTTCCAGATTCTATCATAAAAATTTTGTAAATTTCTTGAAATACTTTTTTTTTAATTAATTAAAAGAAAATGATTTTTAGTTTTCTAGGAATTTTGATAGTAAGTTTTATTATTTTGAAACCTTTCAAAATGCTCAGAAAGCTTCTAAATTTTGTGTTTGAAATCTTCAAAAATCTTCGATTTGTTCCAAATGTTTTGAAATCTTTACAAGTTTTAAATTATTTTTGAATCTTTCCAAAACTTCTAAATATATGTCAAACTTACTCTAATTTTATACAAATTAATAATTGACCAAACATTTTTTCAGTTTCTGATGAAAATTGGGGTTTTTTCTTGGTTGAAAATTTAACTATCAGGTTGAAAATTCATGTATTTTGTTAAAAATGAATATTTTTGGGTAGAAAATTAATATTTTCGGTTGAAAAGACAACTGTTTAGTTAAAAACTTTTTATTTAGTAAAAATACATTTTTGAACTGCAAACGTAGCTATTCCATTTTTGCTTGATAATTTATCTTTTTTCGTTGAAAATTCAATTATTTTGGTAGAAAATTCATATGTTTGTGATGAAAATTAAAATTTTTGTTAAAAATTCATATTTTTGAAAATTTCTGTTTTTTGGATTGAAAATTAGTCTGTTTTGGATGAGGCTTAAGTTTATGAAAAGAAAACAGAAGTGCGTGTAGCAAAATATCTGGAGCCGGTAATATCAAACATATTATTCTTGAAAGGAAGAATAATTATTTTCAAAATTTGCCGAATTCAGTTAAAATTTTTTTTATATGAGGTGAATATGCGGGCCAAATGTTGGTGTGTAGAAGTAAACTTCTTCCACCAGAAGTTCTTGATACAATCTGTTCCTGCAGGGGAAAAGTTCTTCGTGCCTTTAAGTGCTTTTTTCACCTCTTTGGCAGTGATTGATGGATATTCCTCCTCAGATGTTATGAGGTTGTCACAAAACTCCTTGAAGCGGATGATATTATCAGTATGTTCTTTCAACTCCAGTGTTTTTAAGATCTTGTATACCTCTCTCCAAAAAGTCTCTACCTCTTTGGGCTTGTGTGATCACTGAAGTGGCGAGATTGGTCAGCGTGAAACTGTTGATTTTCGATGATCCCTCTCTTCCTCTTCTGTATTCTCTACCTTGCATGAGATAACACCCGTACTGTGGCAACAATGTGTTGCTTGATTGTCAGCAGCTTTAAATAGTTAAGTGTATGATTAAAGATCCTTAGTTCTTGAGCGAACTTGCAAACCCTTTCCGTGAACGGTCTATCAGATGTTATGTAGTCAATCACATACTGAATACGGGAGGCATTATGTCTTGCCCACCTAATCTTCTTGTGCAGTTGATACAAGCGTCTTTTGATCTTTAGATCCATTGTCGGTTTTAGCCTTCGATTTGAATCAGCCAATGCTTTCGCAGCACCATAAACTGAACAATTGATTGTCCAGAGTTCGGACTCCTCCGAGATATCCTCACGAAGGTAGTTATCCATTTCAGCCAGATTTCGGGGCTTAGGAGGAACCTGTATGTCAATGTTCCTCCTTGTCCTGAAATCGCTATCACGTATGTTGTTGTTATGAAAATCAATACCTTTTGTGTATATCTATTTCATCAATCATTGTGCTCGTTATAATTATTTTATTCTATTTAAACCTTCGAATTATTAAAGATATGGATACATATCTGTTTTTATTCTGGAATTTGACAGACTTTCGTGTCAAAAATAAATACTATGATTATAAATGTTGTTTATTTTTGCGAAATTCAGAAAAAATTATAATAATAATGTACCGTTATAGCTGAGAATCTATCATGTGCAATTACATTTTCATTGTATATTCTCAAGAAAAAATTTGTAATAAAGATCTCACATAGGATTCAAATATTCTTTAAACGTGTCTCTGGCGTAAAGATACGGCCTTTAAGAATATAATAAATAAATAAATACCATAAAAATAAATAATATAAACAATCTGTAAAATATAAGGTGGATTAGTGATGACCCTCGGAGACCTTGGTAGTCTTTTGGCTTATTTTCTAGTTATAAATCTCTCAGGTTCTTTCCCAAACAAATTATCTTGTCTTGAGACATCAATTTTTCTCTCTGAGTCGAATATATTCATCTTAAGACATCAAAAATAGTTTGGTTTCGTTCCACGAGCTAGACATACAGAATAACTTGATATTGTCTTAGATTAGTCTTTACCCAAGACAATATCAAGACCAAATATTTTTTCCCGAATTGGCAGATAAAATACGAGAAAACATAACTGCAGTTATGATTTACGATAGACCTATTGAAAAGTAAAAAAGGCTCGTTTTCCTATAATGAGCCTATGCCTGTTTTGTTTCCGCATTAGGCTGACAAGCTGCTGTTTCGGATGAAAGTATATAAATTTTGTTTACGAAGATAGTATTAAATTACAGTTTAACTTTAGTTTGTGAAACTCTACTTACAGTCTGTTCAACGAAAAAGGAATCGCGATTATTCGTAAGCCATAAAAGACATTTAATTTCTCTTTTTGTTTTTAAATTAAAGGTCACTAAAAGAGCTACGGTGAGAATATTCGTTAGTTTTAGTATCGCTTGAACGGTTTAGAGAGCACACGTAAATCGAAATGTCTGCTGCCTACACGAAAAGGTTTGAAGCTTTCTTCTTGTACTTACATCCGCTGGGTACGAAAATGAAGCAAGCTGCATGTGCACAATTCATTAAAATGTCGAAAAAGGTTGTCCGACAGTGGGTGCAACGTTTTAAACCCACAAAAAGTGTCGATGATTTGCCTGGAAGAGGCAGTTATCGAGCAATGACGTTTGGGGATGCTTTTGTAAGGGTGGATTTGGTTGTTTGGAGCTTTTTACGGAGAATTCGAATGCAAAAAAATGAAATATGAAATATGGAGGTCACTTCCCAATTGAATATGCTGAATCTCTTCTCGAAAGCATGCCTAGGAGGTGCCAAGCTATTTTGTACAATGATGGAAATTGGACGACTCATTAAGTAATTTATCCGTAGCCCTTTTAGTGACCTTTAATTTAAAAAAAAAAAAGAAAAATTGAATATCTTTTATGGTTTACGAATAATCGCGATTCCTTTTTTGTTGAACAGACTGTATATTACTTCATTTTCATAATACAAATTAAGGAGAATAAAGCAACCATCCTTGCTTACATCAAGGTTTAATGTAATGTGAACGTTATATAGCTCTTTATTCATGAAATTTCCAATTTGAGAAAAAAAAACATACGACTTCGGCTCTTAGCTGAACCTTATTTTACATTTTCAAGAAAATTTGAATTATATATAAAATAATTTCAAATCTTTTTCTGCAAAAATGATTCAAAATTAATTTGGTTCAGGTGAGAGACAAAGTCATATTTTTTGTTTTATATTGAATATTTTATGGATAATGAGAGACCAATCTGGCCGTGATCGGGCTGATACGGCATGGCCCAGGTAGGGCTAATTTCATGGCCGCAGTTAAAACTGCGACTCTATGGAACATGGTTCTGATAAACCTTAGTTTTTCTCTATTTGATTTCCTTTATATTACTACGTGGTCACTCGCGAATGCTCCTGTTTTGTGAGATATTGGGAAAAATCTCTCTCATTTGAGAATATCATCCGTTGAGTTAATTTTTGGGTAAAAAATACTCTTTGGTATAGTAAATATGACAAATATGCATTATTGAAGCTAAAAATTGGAATTCAATTTCTAGGTTGGAAATATGTATCTTCTACAAACGTAAGAGGTTAACAAATTATTTGATTGCTAGCCAAGCGGAAAAAGCTTTTCCTTTTATTTTGTTTGCACAATCGCAAAAGAAATGGCGACTGGAGCGCGTAATGCTTTGTAAACTAACCATTGAAATGTTAATTTTCTGCATTCGAGAAAAAGAAATGCATTAAAGTACAATAAAATATGAAATGCGTCGAATATAATAAAATTGGTACTCAATTACATATTGGCGATAATTGGTCTAAAAATGAGATTAAAAGATTAAACAGTCCCAGCTAATTGACAACTCACTGAATATTCGTCAATTGGCACAGGATTAAAAATTCTTAATCCAGCTTTATTCAATATTTTCGATTTCATTCTGATGACAACAAATAGGATATATACCTCTTACCAGTTGTAGTTCTTAGGCGTTTTGTCATTTTTACCTCCAAACTTAAGAACTCAAATGATTTATTTATTATTTTTAATAAATTTTTTGAACCGTATAGAGCCTCGCAGGCGGCGATCGGTGAAAAGTCATACTCGGTCGACCTTCGCCGGTAAAGATCGCGAGTATCTAATATGTATCAATCTAGAAAAATGAGACGACGAAATATAATCATAATAGGTGATAAAGTGAATAGGGCTAATCCCAAGACCGGAATCCTGGAATTCATCGAACCCGTTGATAACGGCGAGTTCACTCAATTTACCCTATACCGGGAAAAAAGGAATGGATGGAAAAGACGGGAAACAGCTTAACGGGGTTAAAACCACCCTGTGAGGGCTGAAAAAGTTAAGCGGTGTTTTATAGACCCAACAAGCGGTCCCGTCCGCGGCTCTCCAGCCGTTACCAGCCGGTTCCAGCCCTCTTTTTACACCCTTGTTGGAAATTAGAGGCTTTTTGTGCTAAATATACCCTCTCGACCTGCTGGAAGTGAATCTCATTTTAATTTTCCGCGGGAGACCTCCTGTAAACTGTTCACTAGCCCCTCGTTACTGACCTTCGCATGCCACCTCGTATATTTCCCTCTAGTAATTCCTTCACGAGACTCTTTTTAACTGGCCACCGCGCTTGAAAGCCCTTTTCAAAGTGCCTCTGGTTGATAGAAAACCGACCGAATTAAATTGCTTGGAGACAGATTAACCTGCTTTAAAAAAGGAGGAATGCGTGACACTTTTCCTGAATAAATTGCTTTGAACTGATTACCACAGTGATTTATGGTTCAGTTTTTATTTACTTTTTATTTTGAAAAGTATGTTGATGAAAATTCTTGCAGATTTTACCCTGGAATTGAGTAGGAGTTGTCTTGAAATTGTGTATAAGAATTTTGCAATAATTTCATTTTTTTCATACAAATTTTATTGAAACTTTAAAAAAGACAACATTGCTGGGTATTCAACTCTTCAACCATTTTTTTCTAACAGTCTCTGGTTTACAATATTTTTATTTCGTTTATAAGGAATATTCGCCTACTTCAACTTGCCTACTAAAAAGTAGGAGTTGCCATTTCTTAGAACACAAAAATTTATCTTGAGAGAAAATGAGTCGTTCTTGATTTTTTTACAGCCAATTATCTCAGATATTTGAAAAGATGGAGATTCTTGTTTTTCTTCAAAATTTTGAGTCAACATTATTCAACGCATTTTTTTAAATGTCTGTTACAGCCTGATTTTACATTTCTTTTTATGTAGACGTTGCTATCACACACAGATGGGCTTAATTTAGAATACAGTCTTACCTCAAATTAAAAACAAAATTACCGTACTTATTACTTTGACTGCTTGAATGAGAATGATTGATAATTAATATTTGCTTTGCAATATACTTAGGTAGAAAAGCCTAACCTTTTCATTTAAAAACACAATGTAGAAAATTTTTCAAGTTGGAAAAATACTAGCTATAACAAAAAATTGCAGACTGTCGACGTAGACTAAGAAAATTCGCGCGTAAATTTTATGTTTTAGATTACATGTGGAATGTAAGTGAATCCTACCTAACAAGTGGCGTAAAATAAACCTTCTCTAAAGTGGAAAGTGCCATTCAAATTAAAGTAGAGTGATTGAAGATATAAAAATGACAACTGGATAAGAACCAAAAATAAATTTCACAGAATAAAAAAAAGCTTTTTGCTATAGGTTTTCAAATATAACATTTTGATCATATTATAGAAGCATGTGTTTCCCAAAAAATGTGGATTGAAGATGTAAAAAAATTAATTGGAGATTTTTACTGTATACAACAGGGGGAAAACAAAATGGTCTTCATCTAGTTTTTCATATTATAAATTTTGAACTGCATATTTTTTTACAAAATCGCCAAAATATAGTAAGGACTTCTTAGTTCCTATTAAATATATGCATTAGGTATATGTGGGCGTCCGCATGAACAGGGCTCTTATGGTCGGTTCTAGTTCAGGAGATATCAAGTCTTTCTAAGTCAGGATAAAAATGATTATTTTCTGGTTTGAGTTAGGCATGATACTAGGACCGAAACTTAGCTGTCATTTGGAAGAACACTCTTAAATAAATTCCGGATAAGTCCCTTTAGCCGCCTACCGTTAACTGCGTTCAAGTGACTTATCCGAATTGCAGTAAACGGTGTTTTTCCAAATCATGGCAGTACTGAATCTGAATACTCATGTCTAGAAAACAACCATAAGTGGGCATATTATATATTCGAAGAAAAAGTATATGGCTCTTGCCAAATTTAGATGCGTTTTTTTTGGAAAAGTGGGTTTTCGAAGGTTCAAATTCTAAAATGTTTCTCTGACAGGTTCTCAGTCTAAAAAATTCGTCTTCTGCCTGAAATTCTGGCGATTGATCTATTCATATGATCGTATACTGATATTTTTATTCATACATTCTTTATGACCCATACTGATCATAAGGGCCCTTTTCATGCGGACACCCACATATATGTAATGTATGGCCGGAAAAACCCGTGTGGAAAAATGTCCTGGCAGTCTGGTAACAGGTCGGGTAACAGGTCAGGTAACAGGTCTGACCAGGTCTGGATTTATCTAGACTGTCTAGTCTGGAAGGTCTGATCTGGCCTAGGCCTGAGCTTATCTAGACCGACTAGTCTGGAAGGTCTGGTCTGTCCCAGGACTGGTGCTGATCAACGAGCCAAGAACAAACAAAGTTCTAAGTTCGATCAGCCAATTCTTTTGACATATTTCAATATAATCACAGGGTGTCTAACATGATAGAAAATAAGAAAATCACATTATCAAAACAATACTTTTTTTCTGATCACCTTGACAGTCTGGTCTGGTGCAGGTTTGGCGCTGACCAGCTAGCCAAGATCAACAATTGTGAGTTCGGCCTGGAAGGTCTGGTCTGGCCCAGACCTGGCGCTGATCAGCGAACCAAGAACAAAAAAATCTTGAGTTCGATCAGCAAATTTTTTAGACATATTTCGAAAAAATTACAGGGTGTCTGAAATGTCTGGCGGCTGGCCAGAAAGAACTTTATACTTTTGGCCAGGCCCAGGCCTGACCGTCTGGTCAGCATCAAGACTGGAAACTCGATGGTCTGCTCTAGGCCAAGCCAGCGCTACAACATTTTTCCACACGGGAAGCAAATGGTTCTTATCCAGTTGTCATTCTTATAATTTTAAAATTAATTTTTTCCAGTGAAAGGAGAAATTATTTCTACATATTTCTAATATATCCGCAAATAGTGTCCTGAATTACTTTAAATTGATAGAAACAGAATTTCGAAAAATCATTCTTATGTAGTTGTCATTTTCATGTCTTTAATTGTAGCAAATTCGTATGAGAACATTCTGTCACATTTTTATTACGAATTTTGAAAAAGGAAAATCGTCTGAAATACATTTTTTTTTGAGCAGCTGCAAGGTAGTGCAATATTTCATTCACTTTTTGACGAGGAAGATAAGGAGCAGAAATAAGTGGTTCAACGCATTTGTGAGCCAATGAAAAAAATGTTAGGTTTTATGTTTGAAAATTCAATCTGAAAAGTGGTTGCTATCTATATGCAGCACGACTAGTCTCGAATAAATTCAACCCAAAACTGTTTGTACATCCAGTTTTCTTATGGCTCGTTTTTCGTGGAACTGGATGCGAGATACGAATGAAGTTTAGAGTTCAAAGTTGTGTTCCTTTTTAAAATAAAAATTTTGAAAAACTAAAATTAACTAAATTGAGGTCGTTAGTAATATAAAAAAATATGTTCAATGCGACTCCTGAGGTCCCCGAGCTACAAAATGAATAGGATTTGTTTTTTATCTCTTAAATACAAAAAATCTAATTTTTCCATTTATTTTTGCATGTATTTGTTTCTGAACCCTATTTTTTATTGAAAAATAAATGCAAAACTGTATAACATATATTATTATATACAGGCAAATAAATATTTTTAATATTTGAATATAAATATTTTTGCAAATTTTGCCGCTGTGTGGGCATAATCACCTTAAGGGGGGTGATTATCTAACTTTTTCACTTTCACTTCTACTTTTTAGAAATTTATGTCGGTTATCTTTATTTTGTTGAAATTTTAATCGTCACAAATATTTAAAAAAAGCAACCAAAACGAATTTCCGAAAAGTGGAAGTAGAAATGAAGGTGAGAAAGTTACATAATCGCCTCCCTGCTTTAACAAATACATTCTCATCTTGTGTCTCGCGCTTGCACTCGATTGAAGTACGTCTAAAACGTGAAATTTTCTATATCATGTTGAACTCTATTATATTGAATGTACGTTATATTAATTTCTGTACCTTGGTCCGGGTCTTCTGTTCTAGATGAGAACTTCTTCCGTAAAACATTTTATTGTATCGTGCCACTTTTCCATACATTAAAACTTTTTTATTTTTAATGGCTTTTTTCTTGATTTAATTGAAATCTAGGTGTCTTATGTCATTTTTCTAAAAATTCAAATTTGTTATTTTTAATATTATTTTCCACGAATAATATGAAAAATACGCATCTTATCCTAACATAGCCCATAAAAAATTTGTAGATCTTTTCTGTTCGCATACTTTTTTTTCATTTTTCTTAAATCTTGGATAGTTTTACAACAAAAAAAAAAGAACTTTCAAATTTCTAGCACTTTTTTTGGTGAATAAAATCAGAACCGCGAAACAAGGTTTTTTAACGAACTCGATCTTCCTTTCTGGCTCCTGAAAACGTGTGTCAAAGCGACATCCAATCTGATTAGTCTTTCAACAACCCTATAATAGATGATGATTCTACAGTAGATAATCATGAATTAAAAATATTAAAGTTGGTAAAGTAATTAAATCAACTCAATTATTAGTTAGGAGTCTATATTTTTTAATAAATTAAAATTAGAAATAATTATTTTTGGTATATTTTTGCTTTAGATTAGTCTCCCCTTCATACAAAGAATTTTTGCGGAAGAAAAACTGGATTGCGATTTCATTATAAGAATGTGTAAAAAAAATGTTCCTCGCATTTAGAACTTATACTTATATGATGCCTACATGCACCAAAAAATCTAGCTATTTGTACCAAAATTTCGGTAGAAATGGTCCCTTTTCAAGGTCCTGTCATACGTACCGAAAGAATTCGTCTATACGTCCCGAAATTTCGGTAAGTGTAGCCTCGGCCTAAATAAAAGGCAATGAGGAACGTTTATGTACTCATAAATTTTTATAATTACCGAATAAAGGTCAGTATATTATTGTTTATTTGTGCCTTTTATTTATTTTCCCAAACATTTCAACGACGTCTCATTTTGTGTGGATAGTAATAGTTTTAAAAAATGTAGGCAAGGTAAAAATTAGATAAAGGTTACACGCCCTTAAAAAATTAAAAAAAGTTCATTTTTTCATATGCAATTCATGTTCTTTAGGGTGATTTAAGAAAGCATGATTTTTTAATTGGTGATTTTTAGATGGTGCGAAGGGCGATTGCCTAAATAATTTCCTATAAATGCCAAAAAGTTGGTTTTCATAAAATACTGTATAACTTCTTTAATTTTAAATATATGATTCAACGAAATTCCACGAGATTGCCTGTGGTTTAATCCTGATTGAGTTTGCATAGTTCAAGAATTTGAAAAAATATTTTTTTTTTGTTATTAACAATTGAATGAAAAAAGATTTTTCATAATCAAATACCCAAAAAAGGTATACGAGAATTTTAACAAGACCTATGTTTTGAGTTTGATTGTTATGCTGGATGGAAGATTAGATCTTGTTTAGGGCCCGCCCTTGAAAATTATTCATAATAAAGCCATTTGCTATTAAAAATACATCCCGATGATTCACTTAATGTGAAATTTGTCACCCTATTGGGCACATTTAGCTCTCAGAACTACTTGTAAACCTTTTTTCACATAATTCGAAGTATTTGAGACACTATTCGCACACTTGTTACAATTTGTTTATAATTTATGTATTATGCGCTGCTCCTTAATGAACAAATTACGTTTAGCTCACTTACATTCAACATTAAACATCACGAAACAATGTGAAATATGTCCGTTTATTCTTTTCAGTTATGACAGAAAATAAATTTTACATTGAACCGATGGTTCTGAAAATCGGAAAAAATCTGCGATCACGTCTGCTCATAAAATATCATATGTGACAGATATTGATCAACAATTTAATTTGTTAATCACCACTTACATTATTCAAAACTTCTTTCATAAATAAATCGTGCCCCTTATTTTCTTCCCATAAATAATAAAATTCGAAACAATGAATATTTACGCAGTTCGCGTGATGAATGTCAAATATCATTCCATGGGAAGTTTTTTCCAAAAAAATGTCTCCTTAAATTAACAATTACATTTTCATTGTAAAAAATGGTCCGAAATTCAAAAAAATTGGCGCCCTTGTCTATATGTTCAACATTTCCATTAATTAAAGCATTATCTGATAGCAACAAAGTTTCATTATTCGATTATAATAAGTTCATTGAACTTATTAGAATCAAATAATGAATAAATAAGTTCATTGAACTTATTATAATCGAATGATGAATAAATAAGTTCATTGAACTTATTATAATCGAATAATGAATAAATAAGTTCATTGAACTTATAATCGAATAATTAAATTTTTTTGCTATCAGAGAATGGGATTTGGAAGATCTTACGTAAGATATTTTCACTAAGAAATGAAAACAAAATCTGACTAAATGATGGTGCTTGCTTGTTTCAGGTCTATTTATTTAATCGAATTTATATTACTAAAATTCGTTCTAGGTATATCTGAAAACTCATTTTGATTTAAAATCCTTGTATTTTTATAGATTTTGGTTTTTGTAGAATGTTCAATTGAAATTACAGTAAACATAATATCTTTTCATTTTATTATTATACTTTATAATTACCTCTGATATATTTTATTTAATCGCAAATGAAAAATTGAGGGAAGTAGAATAATTATTTATTATCGTTAGCAATTTAGGTTTTTTCTTGGAATGGAAGGTTTCACTTAGAAGATTTTCAATGCGCACTTCTCAAGGTGTTTTACCTAATCGTAATTTATAAAATGATTGTTTCTAAAATCATTTAAAAGTTCGTTAGTTGAAAGTAAAAATTACATTTATTTTAATACTGTAAGGTTATTACGATAATTAGAAATTATATAATCAAGTTGGCCTATGTACATTTTTTTCTGGAGGGAAAACGCTTGAAATATACAAATGAGGGACATAGGTATTTAACTTTGAGAATCTTCCGCGGGTTAAGTGAAAATAAAACGCTCGACCAGCCGGGCAAGAGGGCGTGAAACGAGGGTGGTGCGACTCTCACATAAATTAGCTGGCGGGCTAAAATGCAAAACATTCTGTTCTGAACCACATTTTCACGTGGGGTCAAAGAGAATTGCGGTTTCTCGGCACGTATGCTACATTTCTTCTTTTACCCACATAAATCCTTTTCGTTCTTTGATTTCTCTTTGCATCAACTTTGCTTTGCTTAAAAGTTTCTAAAATATTGTTTCGTGACTTCAGTACTGCTAATTTCTCTTACAGATTAAAAGTTTCTTCTTTAAATTACAAATTAACTTGTTATATATCTCCTCATATAATTATATGATGAATCATTTTTAAAACGATTAATTGATTCATTTGGTTTTATTTTCACTCACTTTTATTTTCATGAATTGCTTTTACTTTTTGTAAAGGCCAACATCGGACTACGTACTCTCCGAGAGTTATCCACAGTTTTCCGTGTACCAACATTGATAGCAGATTTTTTCAGAAGGGAACAAAATTTGCGCTGTGTGCTTCAACTAGATAATCTATCAATAAACGAATAATGAACAAACTGTTAAAACAATCAATGAAATATTTAGTCAGTCTAATAAATTCTGCTAAAACGATCAAAATAAATTATCAGTCGAAGAAATAATTTGTAATCCAAGTTATTTATAAAAAAAATGCAGTATGAGGAAAAGCGTGGTATCGTTTAGGTTATCAATGAATCGTTCGACAGATTAACGATTATTCGTTTTTGTCGTTTTGAAAAATTTATTCGAATAACCAAATTATTCTTTAATTGTTTGAACTGATATGTTTGTTATCTATTTATTGACCTATTATTTGAATAAAGAATATAGCACTAAATAAAATTCTTCTATTCTTGCAAATTGATTGTCAATAGCGTCTGATAAAGTTGTTACGCAATTTTAGACAAAATATTTGACAGAGATTTTCAAATATTGCCGTCAATGAGCGACTAATTTCTAACTAAAATTTTGATGAAGAGTTCATGCCAAGTTATGCTGAAGTACTTCTCGGAAGAATCCTTCTTTAATAAATGTTTTTATAAAAGGCTCTTATAATTAGTTTAGGCTCAGTAAATAAAGTGAGAATCATTGATACCTATGCTGTGGTTGGTGAAAAATCCTACCGGATTGACGCAAATCCTACCATCCAATAGAAATTGTTTAAAAAGATGCAAAATTCAACAATTAATTAAAAATAGTAAACAAAATGTAAAAAATATTTTATTGACGTATATAAAATTAGAATATTACAAACTGATATATGAAAACTATTTTGTTAATAGTTCGCCTTTTCTGGCTCAGTTCAACTGGTTGCAAATTCGTTTTTTGATTGTTGAAAATAAATTTTTTATTTAAAATTTAACTTTTCCATTTTTGATCTTTTTTAGTTGGAAATTCAACTATTGTTTGATCATTTATTAATTTGGTCGCATTTTTTTGACTCTTTTCACTAAAAAATCTTGCTTCATTCAAAATTCAACTATTTAATTTTGCCTTGAGAATTCAACTTTTTTATTAAATTAAAAATTCAATTATTTTATTGAAAAATGAACTCCTTTATTAAAAATTTTTTTTGTAGAAGATTCATCATTTTGGTTGTTTTAAACGTTTTCTTTTTATTATATGTTAAAACTATTTAGTTTAAAATTCAATTTTTTTTATTAAAAAACTATGTATTTTGTTTAAAATTGAAATCTTTGGTTTAAAGTGTAACTATTTTGTTGAAAATTCGTGTTTTATGATTGAAATATCAAATGTTATGTGTATCTTCGGTTAAGAATCAATGTTGTTGTTAAAAGGAAACTTTTCTGCTTCAAATTTAATCTGATTTTCCTTAAAGTTTATTTTCTACTTTGTTTAAAAATTCGACTTTTTAGTTTAAAATTAATCTTTTCATATGGAAATTTCCAGTATTTGGTTGAAAATTCTAATATTTGGTTTAAAATTCAATTATTAGGTTGAAAATTCAAGTATTTTGTTATACATCCATCCATTTGGACAAGAAATTCGTCCTGTTGGATTGAAAATTCATCTTTTTTTTGTTTTGAGAATGCAATTGTTTTTGGTTGAAATTTTATCTTTTTGGTGTGAAAATTTTACTAGTTGTTTGAAAATTCAATTATTTGGTTGAAAAATACAACTATTTTTTTCGAAAATTTAATTATTTTATTACAAATTTAACTATTTTATTAAAAATTCTTCTTTTTTTGGTTGAAAGTTCAATTGTTTTATTGCAAATTTCTTCTATTTGGTATTTGGTTATAAATTCAACTATCTTTTTCGAAAATTTAATTATTTTATTACAAATTTAACTATTTTGTTAAAAATTCTTCTTTTTTTTGGTTGAAAGTTCCATTGTTTTATTGCAAATTTCTTCTATTTGGTATTTGGTTATAAATTCAACTATTTTTTTCGAAAATTTAATTATTTTATTACAAATTTAACTATTTTGTTAAAAATTCTTTTTTTGGTTGATAGATCAACTGTTTTATTGAAAATTCGTCTTTTTGTTTAAAAATTCATCTTTGTAATTTTAAAATTCAAGAATTTCGTTAAAAATTCAAGATTTCATTGAAAAGTCTTCCTTTTTGTTTGAAAGTTCAACTTTTTTGTTAAAAATTCGTCTTTTTGTTTGAAATTTCCTCTTTGCAGGTCAAAAATTTGAGCATTTGGTTAAAAATTCAACTATTTTGTTAAAAATTAATTATTTTGGTTGAAAAGCAAACTGTTTTCTTGAAAAAAAAATTTTTCTGGTTGAATATTCATCCTTTTGGATTCGAACTGGATTTATTTCGTTTATCTATAACAAACTATTAAAATTCTTGTCCCGGAATGTTAATAGTCAGGGAAAATCAAAAATTTTCCAAGGAAAAGTCAGGGAATTTTGAAAATTCCACTGAAAAAATCTAGAAATTATCAGGCTAATTTATCTGGATAATTTCTAGATTGCAAAATTAAGCTAAAACAGCTAGATATTGAGGCAACACAGCTAGAAAATTAGGTACCACAGCTATATTTTCTTAGAAGACGAAATCCTGCTAAACGTATATAGTTGAGACAGCTAAACCATTTTTTTCAGTGTATCCCAATATCAATTCCTTAGAATAATACTCACTTTAAAATCCTTTTACAATAATAAAATGCCTGCTAGAAACTGAACACCAGCGCCTTTTAAATAAAATTCTATTCACGTTACTGCATTCATTCCCTTTTATTCTTTACTCCCACACTCTGCCCATATGTGTCGACTAAGTGAGCAAAAAAAAACTACAACTGTCGCTCTTTTAACAATATACATTTACTTGCCAGCGAAGAGCAAGAGGTTTTTTTTTCTCACTGGCATCAGTTAAGTACCTATACTAGTAAACAATGCAACAGCGACATTTTCATTCCATTCCGTAATTCCTAACAATCTCTAAAAAAAATGGTTTAGCTGACCCAGCCAGACGTTTAGCTGAATTTCGTCTTTTAAGGAAATATAACTGTGTTACCTAAATTTTTAGCTGGGTATCTAGCTGTTTTAGCTAATTTTGCCAACTAGAAATTATCTAGCTAATTTTTCTAGATAATTTCTAGATGGCATAATTTAGATAAAACAGCTAGAAATTTAGGTAGCACAGCTATATTTTCTTAGAAGATGAAATCCAGCTAAACGTCTAGCTGGGAGAGCTAAACCATTTTTTGCAGTGATCTCACAGTCTCACTTCCTGTTTCCTGAATGTCCGAGTCCGAGACAAACTGAGAACACTTGCACTCATTGGAAGATAAGCCTGCTGTAATCACTTGTTCAGCTGCACCATTCGCGGCTAAATTGTAAAACGAGATCCGTGTTATCAGCGCGTAGTATTACTAATCTAATGCGACCGTTACGAGTGCGATTTTGCGTATACTGTATAGCATACAATCATGTCGCAACTGGATGGGTGCCTTTCGACCCACTTGCACGCTCAATTAAGTGTACATGATAATGCAATCTTTATTCGGATTTGTACAGGTAAAAATGAGTAAGTGTTTAAAAAAAGACATGATGTCATGTTCGATAAGATTATTTAGACGAATGAGACAGCATATTATATCATGATGTCTCCCCGGATGATTTAAGGTATTATCACACGCACAGTAAAAAAGATTTTCAAAATTATATCAAAATCAATATCATTTTGATATGCAGCAACGACTATACCGAAATCAAGAACATTTTGATCGGCCGCAATGAATGATCCACTTTTGAGATCACAATCATCTTATTCGGGATCATGTATCAAATAAAAACAAGATGGCCGCCGTTCTTGGCCGACGCTCATATGCGAGCTTTTTATGGTTTCTGATCGTGCAGTGAACTTGAAAAGATAAAATATTAACGAAACCTGATATTAGAATATATCACCTGTTAAGTCTAGTTGTCACTTGCATGCGATTAGATACAACTTTTAGGTTATGTCGTTATGACATCGGCAGCAAAAATTGGCGGCCATTTTGTTCAGTCTGACAAATGACACTAAAAACAGATCAGAATGATCCGAATAGACAGATCATTATGATCTCGAGAGACAAATGATCGTTGGAGCAAAATGCTCTGAAACAAAAATGATCCTTTTTTTTACTGTGCGGAGAGAAATTGCGAGATCTGAGTTCACGGAAGCGCATGATTTTAGAGGTACAATTTTTACGTGAAATAAGGACACGGACTTCAAGATATGAATTCTCCGACTTCGTGAAATAAAATCACAGGGCTCGGATTCACTACACTATTGACACTATTTTACACTTTTCTTGAGCGATTACACTATTTTACTACTATTTCGAGAAAAATGACACTAAAATAAAAAACAGTTGAATATAATCAAAAAAGACAAATTTTCATCAAAGTACTTGAATCCTCAACTAAAAGAAATCAATTTTCAACTATACAGTTGCATTTTTATCCCAAAAAATTGATTTTGTAGCAAAAAAGACGAACTATTAAAAAAATACATATATTTTATAACAAATAGTTAAATTTTAAACAAATGGATTAATTTTCCATCAAAGAAGAGGATTAAAAAAAATACATGAATTTTCAAACAAAGTGTTCAATTTTCAACTAAAGCGGGTCAATTTTAAACCAAAAATTTAATAGTTAAATTTTCAATTAAAAAATTCATTTTCAATAAAAATAAAACAAATTTTCTAAAGGAATATTGAATTTTCAAGCCAAGGAGTTTCTTTCTTTGACATTTTCAACAAAAAATGTTATAGTTGATATTTAAACCAAAAAAATTTTGACATTAATGAAAAAAAGTTAAATATAACCAAAAAGGATGAATTTTCAATAAAATACTTGAATCCTCAACTGAACCAGATTAATTTTTAACAATACAGTTGTATTTTTAACAACACAAAAATGATTTTCTACTACAAAAGTTGAATTTTCAACGAAATTCGGAAATTTTTAACTAAATAGTTTAATTTTCTACCAGAAAACACGACTTTTCAACAAATTACAAAAATTTTCAACTAAATCTTTTGAACAATGTATATGTGATGTTTGTTCAAATTTTATTTCATTAATTTTTATTTAAATAGTTGCATTTTCAAACTAAAAAAGATTCAACTAATAAAGAACTAATAAATTTTCAACTAAATATTTAAAGTTCTAACTAAAAACGGTAAATTTTCTACTAAAAGAGAAAGAATTTTCAACAAAATTGTTAAATTTTCAACTAGAGAAAAAAAATTCAACCAAAAATGGAATAGAGAAATTTTCAGATAAAAAAATCGAATTTCCAACAATATAGTTCAATTTGCAATAAAAAAGTGAATTTTCAACTAAAAAATCAAACAGTTTCAACCAAAAAAAGCGAAATTTTCAATAGAATAGTTGAATTTTCATTTTTCAATTGTTAAGCATCAAGATTAATTTTCAACCAAAAGATATGAATTTTCAACAAAAACTTAAATATTTGATATTACAACAGAAAAAGATTTTTACTTATTTAATATTGAATAAAAAACATGTGAATTTAAACAAAAAAGACATACTTCAAATGAAATACTTAATTTTTAAGATCAAAAATAAATTTTTAACAAAAAAAAAACAACAAATTTTCAATAAAATAGTTAAATTTTCATAAATAAATAGGTATTGAACAAAATACTTACATTTTCAACCAAAAATTATGAATTTTCAAACAAAAAGATTAATTTTCTACCAAAAAGTCGAATTTTCAACTGAAAAATTAATTTTTATAAAAAAAAATATTTATAACAAAGTAGTTACATTTTTAAGCAAAGAAATAAAATTGTAATCAAAATAAATGAATTTACAAAGAAAAGAAATAATTTTCTGCAAAAAAAAGTCAATTTTCAAACACATAGTTGAATTTTCAACTAAAAAGATCGATTTTCAAGAAAAGAAAAACGAATTTTTAAAAATTAGTTACATTTTCAGTCGAAGAATGATTTTTCAACCAAAAGAGACGAATTTCCAATAAAATTCATGAATTTTCATCCAAATGGTTCATTTTCAAACTAAAAGAGGCGAATTTTTAACCAAAAATGGACAAGTTAAATTTTCACTTAATCAAATTTTAACGAAAAAAAAACTAGTTTTTACCAAAGTAGTTTATTTTAAATCAAAGATAAATCTTCAACAAACAAAGTAAAATGTAATAGTTGATATTTCAATCAAAAAATATTTTAAATTGAAAGCCGTCGTGGATTAGATGAATTACAATGATTGATGATTCAACTATTTTGTTAAAAATTCGTTTTTTTTGGTTGATTTACACTGTTTTTAAATTGAAAATAAGAATACTTTTTGCTTAAAATATCAACTGTTTTTTATTGAAAATAAATTTTTTTTCGTTTGATACCTCAAAGATTATCCACAAATTTCGACGGCAATCCATCTTTTTTGGATTAAAATACAGCTACTTGATTGGATAACTACTTTCGTAAAAATTGATTTATTTTGATTAAAAATTCATTATTTCAATATCAACGGTTTTTATTTATTCCTTATTCATAATGTGTCTCCTAATTGTTTACAAATTTAAATCTTTTTTGGTTGAAATATCAGCTATTACATTTTTTTCGAGAATTATTTTTTTTATTGAAAATTTTATTAGTTGATTGAAAGTTGAACTACCTTGATGAAGATTCTTTTTTTTTTTTTTTGCTGAAAAATCATCAATTTTAGTTGAAAATTCATCTCTTTGGTTGAAAATTTATCGTTTTTAGTTGTAAATTTGACTACTTGGTTGAAAATTCGTCTTTTTGGTAGAAAATTAATCCTATTTATGCAAAATTTAATTTTTCCAAAATTCAATTAGTTGGATCAAAGTTGATCTGCTTTGTTAAAAATTACTTCTTTTTTGGTTGAAGATTCATAATTTTAGTTAAAAATTTATCTCTGTGTTCGCCTGAAAATTATCTTTGTTATTGAAAATTCTTTTCTCTTTTGAAAGTGAACTGTTTTCAGGAAAATTCTACTCTTTAGCTTGAAGATTTAACTATTTTATTGAAAATTTATCTATTTGGTTGAGGATTCAAATATTTTGTTAAAAACTTGTATTTTTTCGTCGAATTCAACTGGTTGATAATGTTTTTTAAAAGTTGAACTACTTTGTCAAGAATTCATGTTTTTTATTAAAAATTTACCTATTTGATTGAAAATTTACCTTCTTCGTTAAAAATTAATTTCCCGTTTTGAAAATAAATTTTGTTAATTGAAAATTGACTTCTTTAAGTTGAAAATTCAACAGATTGGATCTCTGTCAGCTTCCAGTCTTTCACTCTTTGCAGTCCTCTTTCTAGTGTCCCTTCTTCCGGTACTGGCTTCCGTTTCTCTGATTCAATTATTGTTGCCAACCATGTAGCATCTGTTTTCCTTTCACATACCTCAATTTTGCATTTTCGTATCCTTCAACGCTGTGACTCAAATCTGCATCTAGGTTCACATTATTCTACAATTTGTCTCTTGTTTACATTAATTAGTTTAGTTCTAAGAATGTCTGAAGATGCAGCAACTGGTTGAAGGTACGGAAGAACGAGCCCGCAAACATTTTCGCAGCTGTTCCAACTTTGAGTTCCTATTATATTATGAACTGACGACAAATAAAGCTTTACTGGAGAAGTTCCTTCGCAGGAGATCTCATGAAGAGAAAGTAAACTTGGATCTAAACCTATTTCCGAATTGCTAAGGAAACTTTGCCAGTTTCAAAGAGAGTTGTTGTTTATTATAATTTATTTGCATTATTTTCTCACATAAATGCTATAAATATTTAGACTGCACTACCGTCGGAAATGATCTACAGGGAGAGAGAGAGAGAGAGAGAGAGAGAGAGAGAGAGAGAGTCAGGTCCGTTGGGAACAGCCGAGGATCACTGTCAAGGTGGCTCGGGAGAACGGAGCCGTTGTAGTAAAGGTTGTAGTCTCTACTATGTCCGAATAATTGGCGGGCCCAGTGTGTGCCAAATTCAAACATCTCGCACGTGTTGGTTGAATCACCGGTGCCTATATCCTGGAACACCTGGATTTGTCAGGGAATTTTTATATAAATGACGTAGTTATTCTTCGTGAATAAATTAATTTGGTCATACGGTCATATAAAAGGCAATGGATTCAGATGTCAAAGAATCAAAATTTATTTGTCATGTTTAACCGACGTACGTTTCGACCTAATTGCAGGTCTTCTTCAAAGGTAATTATCACCTAAGTCAAAAATTAATATAATTGTAAAGTCTAATTTGATATACATTTTTTTGCTGATAGATAGTTAAAAAGTTAGTTTAAAAACGTTTTTCGATTATTTACCTGTAGTGATGTTGATAAATCCTTAAAAACATTTCAATTCTGTTGTTTTTATTATGGTCATTTTGGAGTAAAATTTTTTTACAGTTTCAATATTAAAACTTAGTCTTCGTTTAAGTAAAACATGATCTTTCTGTTATCTATTTATTTATATGCTTTGTCAAGATTGAAATTGAAACCTCAAGAATTTAAAGAGGTTTCAATATTAAGTAATAACTACAATACCTGGAAAAACCTGGAAATGTCAGGGAACTTTTTTCAAAGTCAGGAAACTTTTTCGAGAGCATGCTTAATTTTTTTTGAATTGCAATACAAAATTGAATAGCAATGATTTTAAATTTGTAAAAGTAGCTTTCATATTGCTAATTTCTATATTGAACTATTTTGTTGAAAACACGTTTTTTTTATTGAAATTAAATTTTTTAACTGGAAATTTAACTATTCTATTTTTGGTTGGCAATTGATCGTTTTCAGATGAAAGTTAAAGTATTAGGTTGAAAATTCATGTATTTTGTTGAACATTCATTCTTTTTGTTAGAAAATTAACCTTCTTGATTGAAAATACATCTTTTTGCTTGAAAATTCAACAGTTTGTTTGCAATTTTTTCGCTCTCATGACTGAAAAATCTTTCTTACTTGAACATTCAATTCATGTTGGAAAGTCGTCTTTTTTGGTTGAATTCAACTGTTTTTTATTAAAAATTGAAATCTTTTTTTTTTTGGGTAAACTATTTTGTTAAAAATTAATTTTCTGGTTGAATATTCATCCTTTTAATTGAAAATTTATCTTTTTGGTTGAAAAATAAGCTATTTTGTTTAAAATTAATTTTTGTAACCGAAAATGTAACTATTCCAGTTGAATGTTCCATCATTTTACTTAAAAATTCATCTCTTTGGTTGAATAATCATTTTTTTAAACTAAAAACTCTACTATTCCATTTTTAGTTAAAAATTGATCTTTTTTATTTGAAAATTCAACTATTTCGTTGAAAATTCATGTACTTTGTTGAAAAATAATCTTTTTTGGTAGAAAGTTCATCTTTTTGATTGAACATTAATTTTTTGAACTAAAAATTTAACTATTCAATTTTCGATTCAAAAATTATCTTTTTTTAGATGAAAATTTGTCTTCTTTGATACAAATTAATCGTATTGGTTAAAAATTAATAGTTTTGTTGAAAATTAAATTATTCTGGCTAAAGATGTATCATTTTAGTTGAAAATTCATCGATTTGTTTGAAAATTAGCTATTTTTTTGGTTCAATTTTGTTTCTAATTGAAACTTCAATCATTTTAGTTAAAAATTAGTATTTTTTGTTTAAAATTAAACTTTTTGAGTTGATGATTCTTCATTTTTAGTTGAAAATTCATCACTTTGGTTGAATTTTTAAAAAATTTTTTTTTTTTTAATTGAAAATCTAACTATTCAATATTGGGTTAAAAATTTACCTTTTTTTGTTAAACATTCGTGGTTTGTGGAAGAAATTAATCTTCTTTCTTGAAAATTATTCTTTTTCTTGAAATTTCAATTATTCTAGTTGAAGATAAATCTTTTTGATTGAAAATTCATCTCTTTGGTTGAACGATAATTTATTTATCTGAAAATTTAAATATTTAATTTTTGGTTGAAAATTGGTCTTTTGTTAAAAATTCGTCTTTTTGAGTTGAAAATTCATCACTTTGGTTTACATTATTTGGTGGAAATTTAATTTTTTAACTAAAAATTGAACTATTCCATGTTTTGTGGAAAACTGTTTTTTTTTAGTTCAAAATGCGACTGTTTCGTTAAAAATGATTCATTTCCAGTTGAAAATGCAACTATTTGGTTGAAAATCGTCTTTTTTTGGTATAAAATTAATCTTTTTAGTTGAAAATTCAACTATCTTGTTAAAAATTCATCTATCTTGTTGAAAATGCAATATTTTTACTTGAAAAGTTAGGAATTTGAAGATTTTTTGACTTTGGTATTTTTTTATATAAATAAAGACTTTGTACTTGAATCAAACTGATAAAAATATTTTTCTTTTGTTCCAGGTGAGTTATGATCCCACTGTTGTCCATTGGATGAGTGAGTAAAACGCTATATCGAATCATCAGATTACTTATCATTATTATCAAAAATATTAAAAATAAAAAAATGAATATAGTAAAAATGACATTACATTTTTTTTTATCATTCATTTTTAAGGCTACAATTTCAATTTATAGAATTTTAAAATGCATTATTTAAAAATTTTGCATAAAAAAGGTTTTAAATTTTAAGTTAGGGATGGAAATTGAACAGTTTCAATTCGAAAGCCTTAGTAGTTAAATGAGTCCAAAATTTTAGATTGAAACTTTATAAACAATGTGCAATTTAAAATCCTATTCAAATATTTTTTCAGTCTATAATATTTCATTCTTAACCCATTAAATTTGAATTTTTTTTATTTATTTAAAATGATAAAATATAAATCCAATATTCAAAACCAAACAGTTTTAAATTGAATTGTTTAAAACAGAAATCCCTGGAAGCATTAAAATTTCAGAGTGCTAAATTTAAACTTCGAACGTTATACCTTGAATTGCTTTTTTTTTTATTTTTATTTGTAAGCGAAAGTGTTATATTTGGATGTATAAATGAAAATGGAACAATTTTTGACACGAGTTAAAATTTTACAACTGTAGAAGAAAAGGAAGAAGTTTTGGTGTTTAATTTTTTCTGAATTGGAAGTGAAACTTTTTTGTTTTTTATATTTTATTTGAGTTTAAGCAGGGCAAATTTGGTATTTCTAACATTTTTATTGTGTTTAAGACGAGAAATTTTTAGTTTTTAATTTTTGTTGAATTCGCAGTGGGACATTATATATTTTTAAGATTTTTATCGAGTTGGAAAGGAGGGAATTTTGGTTTACAATATTTTATCAATTAGAAGAAGATCAGTTTTTTATCTTTCACATTTTTTTTCGATTAAAACGGCTTGGGGAAAAATAACAAGTGAGTATCGTAAAGATAGGTAGTTAAAGGATAAAATAGCAAATGCAGAGGGAAAGAAATTGCCAAAGTTTTTTGAGGAAAAGGGATTAAGAATATTAAATGGAAGAATTAAAGGTGAAATAAAGACAAGGAGCGGAATAAGAAAGTAAGAAAATTCAAAATACCAAAGAGATTAAGGTGGGATAGTAAAGAGGCAATATGAAAAAGAAATGGAAAAACTTTGGAAATTAGTAGAGGATGGTGTAGACTGCAGAGGATTTGGAGTGGGAAGATAGATGGGGAAAGCTTAACGAATGTATATGAAAAGCGGCAGAAAATTTAGGGTTAATAATGAAGTTAGGAGGGAATGAGTGCGGGACAAATAATAATAAAAAGGATTGGTTTGATAGAGAATATAAAGAGCAGAGGGTTAAGGTTTAGGAGAAATTGAAAGACTTTATATAAACCAAAGGCGAGAACGAAAAGAAAGTTTTAGCGGAAGAAAAAAAGAAACTGCAGGAAATTTATGAGAGGAAAAAAGAGAGAGAAAGGAAAAAATGAAAAAAGGTAGAGGTGTTTTTGGAAAGCACTAGGGAATTTTAGAAAGAAGATAAGGAAAAGTGTGGAAGGAATAAGGAATGATAGATTCAGAAAATGTCGACATTATATATAATATAATATCGTATATAATTTATATAATTATATATAGCTTCTATATAGATATAGGTGAGGATTTAATTTTTAAAGCATGATTAAGGATAAAAGAAAAGATGTTTAATATGCTAAAAGCAGTATAAAGAATGTATTGTTTTGAATGTATTGTTTAATCTTGATTTTATTATTTATTATTGATTTCAATTTTTTTAAATGAAATTTTAACTATTCCAGTAGAAGATTGAACTTTTTTGCTGAGAATCCGTTTTTGTTGTTGTTAAGAATTAAATTTTTAACCGAAAATTTAACCATTCTATTCTTGGTTGAAAACATATATTTTTTGGATGATAATTGAACTATTTGGTTGAAAATTGATATTTTTTGTTTAGAAATTAAACTAGTTGTTTGAAAATTTATGTACGTAGTAAAAAATTCGCCTTTTTGTAGAAAATTAATCTTTATGGTTGAAAATTCATCTTTTTAGTATAAAATTCAACTATTCCTGTTGAAGATTCATCATTTTAGTTCAAAATTCATTAGCTTGGTTGATAATTAATTCCTTCAACTGAAAATTTGAATGTCCATTTTTAGTTGGAAACTGATCTTTTCTTGTTTAAAATTCAACAATTCGGATAAAAATTTGTCTTTTTTAATTGAAAATTCAACTGTTTCGTTGAAAATCCACATATTTGGTTAAAAATCGATTTTTTTTGGTAGAAAATTACCTTTTTTCTTTTCTTCTTTTTGGTTAAAAATGCAAATAAATATTCATAATTTTATTTGAATATCATCTTTTAGGTTGGAAATAAAATTCACGATATACCAAAAGTTGACTCTTCTCCTAACCCAACTTTTGTGTTTACGAATTAGCTTATAGGATTCGGATTTCGATTTCCATTCGGCTGTCAGCTGTCATTATGTATCGCACTGTTTTATCTCGCGAGCAGCTTAGTCACGTGACTTGTCTGCACTGGACTTACGACCTTACGTGAAATGCAAGTAGGCCGTTCTTGCACCCAACCGCTCAATTGAAGTATTCTTCATTAGGATCTTGAAATAAGTCATTGAAAATGAATAATTTTCAACTTTTCCATCACGCTTTTCAAAAAATCACTCATTTTAATCTAAAGTGTCAAATTAATAAGTTGAAAATCAATTAATCTTTTTTTTTTTAATTTCTTAATTATATTTACAAAAAAATAGATAAATTAAGAGTCATAAAATTGTGTTTATAAATGAGTATCCTAGAAAGTTAATAATGCAAAATCCAAAAATAAGACATTATAATCTGTGTGCTCATTCGGAAAAATCTCCATAAATTATTGTCAAGTCTCTAAAGTTGAAAGCATCTTCCGCTATAAAAGATAATCAGGATATAAATTTTGCAAAGTTCCTGATGAGAACTGCAATTCAAAGCTTAATTCTGAACGTGCTATAATTTTAATGAGTTGAAAGTACTCTACATCGTTTATTCTTATATATTAAGACATATATTGCGTCTGTCTCTCTGAAGTGAAACTGGAATGTTGGAAAGCGTTATAGTGGAATGCAGAAAACTTTCATCCACGTGGTTAAAGAAAAGTGCGAAAAATACATTGAAATAAATAGGAATAATGAGGAATAAATAACCACTTTGAAAACACTAAACCTTTCATCTTTCTGGCTTCATTTGCAGATTTTCTCTATTTTATAATGCTGAGAGGTGTTGTAAAATTTTAGTCGAAAATAAAGTAAATAGGTTCGAGCTATCTTGAATTTTTAATTTTTTCAATTCCAGTTAGATACTGAAAAAAGGTCTTTAACTGAAGCTGGAGTATGCAGAAAGCAGTAGAAGAGGCATGTTTATGTCAGACGAGTTAACTATTGAAATTTAAAAAATGTAGTTGTTCTTTTCGCAAATATTAATGAATACTATATTAAGGAAAATATTATTCTTATTCTTAAGTTATTGATAACTATTTCAGTTTTTTTTTAATATTAAATTTTATAGTTGAAGTAATTGGGGTTTGAAAAGCTATAAAAAGGAAATTTACTAAGTTCATGTTTTTCTGTGACGAAATATTTTATCCTTCAATATTTTTTAGTAATGAAGACCTGGAAATTCTGGAAAATAATACAATCTAGAATAAATAATTAATTTCATTGATTCTTTGCCAATTAAAAAACACGATATGTCATTAAAAAAATCTCATAAAAGATAGATAAGCTTAGATTTACACTGGACGTTCAATAATAATAAAATGGTCTTTATTTATCATGTCCCTGAATTATTGAAAATTGATTTACTTCTCAGATTAAACTACGAACGAATTTATAGCCTCAATATTAATTATCATAAACTTTATTTTTGTCATTTTTACAGCTCTTTAGGAGTATTTAATGAGATTCAAAAGTTGATTTGAAAGTACTGTAGGTTAAGACCTATCAATAAGCTAACACATTTGCAGTTTTTTTTAGAGAGAAAGACATGAATAAAAGTCAGAATTCAAAAATAATTGAGAATAAAAAATAGGTGAAGCCCATTTAATTTTTCCTCTCCCCTAGATTTGAACAAAATTTTGTAATTGTTTGCATATCTTGACAATGTAGCTTATAGGGTTGGGCTTCACATGAATGTAACTGAGAGATATTCTTTTAAAAATTTTAATTTCCCTAATTGTGTGCGTGTAAAAGATCTAATTGAATATCTCAAAGGATTTTGAAGGAATTTAAAGGAACTTTATAAGATTTTCGAGGATTTTAATCTTTTTAAGGGATTTTAAAGGCTGTCAATAAGATATTTTAATGAATTTCCCAACATCTTAAAGGATTTCATAGGAATTTAAATATTTCAAGAGATTTCAAGGAAACGTACCAGATTTCATATCATTTCATCTGATTTTATAATATTTAAATTAATTTTCAAAAATTGCCCGTGAATTTTCAATCGATTTCAATCATTTGAAGAGATTTCAAAGAATTTGAAAGATTTTAAAGTATTTTTTCAAGAACTCCAAGACATTTTCACGAGCTTTGAAAAATGTCTAGGAATTTCAAAAGATTTTAATGAATATGAAATATTGTATGCTATTTTGAAAGATTCCAAGAAATTTTCAAGATATTTAGAAAATGTCAAAGAATTTCCAAGGATTTATATGATCTTAAGGGATTTAAAAAAAATGTCATGCAGTCTTCAAAAAATTGCCTTGAATTTTGAAAGATATGAAACGATTTTATGAGACCGATAAGGTTTTTAGAATATTTATAACAGATTCCAAGGGACTTTCAAAGGATTCGAAAATATCATTAAGATTTCATGGAATTTCACGGCCCTTATCCTAATAATTCTTATTTTCGTCAAATTTTTTACTTTGAAGTTAATTATTTAGATTGATTTCAATGAAATATCAATTAGTTTCATATTTTTATGTTCAATTGAGAAAACAAGCTGTTTAGGAATAATTTCCATGTTGAAAAATATTATAATAAAAGTAAAATATTAGTCTAGCTTTCTTTAAAATTATTTTTTAATCAAAAGTAAGAGGAACATCGATTATTTTTCGTTTTCTAACTAATTTCATTTGTTGCAAATAACTTTTGCGTTAGCGGATGACAAAGTTATGCAATAAAAATTTTATCTTTTTAAAAATTTTTTGAATGTGGATCAATCCGTTGCGTTGTTATACAGGTAATAATAAAACCGTGTTACTGGATGTTTAGATTTTAATCAAATAAAGACACTATAAATGTAATTAAATGTTTTTTTTGAGTATATTCAATAACCTTTAATTAATAATCAATAAATAAATGTTCAAAAACTTATTCTTAGCAGAGTAGTTCAACTGTCAACCAAGTAGTTAAATTTCCAACCGAAAAAGATTAATTCTCAAGGAAAGATGCGATAATTGATACTTTTACCCAAAAAAATTCAATTCTGAATTTTTAAAAATTGAATTCAACCAAAAAAATACGAATTTTTAGGTTGAATTTTTTACCGAATTATTGAATTTTTAAACAAAAATATGAAGTTTCCACAAAAAATTTAATTTTCAAATAAATTAGTTGAATTTCCAACCCGGAAAGTCGAATTTTCAACAAAAAAGTTTAGTTTTCAACCCTCAAATAAGATTCTTCTGCATAACAGTTAAATTTTCAAACCAAAAAGACGAATTTTCAACAACAAAAATTAGTTTTCAAACCGTAAATAAGATTTTTCTGCATAAAAGTTGATTTTTCAAACCAAAAATATGAATTTGTTACAAAAACCTTAATTGTCTACCAAATAGTTGAATTTTTTGTTGCAAAAAAGGAATTTTCAAGAATAAAGATAACTTGTAACCAAATAGTTTAATTTTATACGAACAGAAATTAATTTTGCACCCAACAAGACAAATTATTAACAAAAAAATTGAATTTTCAACCAAAAAAGATCAATTCACAACGAAGAATGTACAAGAACATTTTTATTTCGGATGAAAACAATTTAATTCAGCCAAAAAATACGAATTTTTTAATAAATTGTCCAATTTGCAAGCCCAAGAGAAATTTTGTCATAAACAGTTTAATTTTTTAATGAGAAAACATAAATTTTCAACAAAAAAAAATAATTTTCAATTAAAAAGTTGAATTTTCTCCTACAAAATAGGAATTCTTAAAAACAAAGGTAATTTTCAACTATATAGTTGAATTTTCTCCCGAAATAGTTTAATTTTGTAGAAAATAGTTGAATACTGAACCCAAAAATATGAATTTTCAACAAACAAAATTTTTGTTGACCAGAATAGTTGAGTTACGAAATTATAAAAGATGAATTTTCAACAAAAAAGATTATTTTCAACCAAATCAGTTGAATTTTCAACCCAAAAGAATGAATTTCCCACAAAAAAGTTAATTTTCAACCAAAGTAGTTGAATGTTCAACCCGAAAAGACAAATTTTCAAAAACAAAGTTTAGTTTTCAACCCATAAATAAGATTTTTCTGCATAACAGTTAAATTTTTTAACAAAAAATAGGAATTTTCAACTAAATAATTGTATTTTTAATCAAAACAGTTGAATCTCCAATCCGAAAAGACGAATTTCCAACAACACAGTTCAGTTTTCAACCCATAAATAAGATTTTTCTGCATAACAGTTGAATTTTTAAACTAAAAATATAAATTTTCAACAAAAAAGATCATTTTCAACCCATTAGTTGAATTTTTTTTACAAAAGCGGAATTTTCAAGAATAAATATAATTTTGAACCTAATAGTTTAGTTTTATACAAAAAGAACTGAATTTTTCCCCCAAGAAGAAAAATTTTTAACAAAAAATTTGAATTTTCAATCAAAAAAGATCAATTCTTAACGATGAATGTACAAAAACATTTTAATTACAGATAAAAACAATTGAATTCAGCCAAAAAATACGAATTTTTTACTAAATTGTTAAGTTTTCAAGCCAAAGATGAATTTTCTAAAAATAATTTAATTTTTAATGAGAGAATATCAATTTTCAACAAAAAAGTACATTTTTAAATAAAAAGTTGAATTTTTTCGTACAAAATAGGAAGTTTCAACAATAAAGTTAATTTTCAACTAAATAGTTGAATTTTCTACAAAATAGTTGAATACTGAACCCAAAAATATGAATTTTTAACAAAAAATTTTATTTTATACCAAAATAGTTGAGTTTTCAAATAAAAAAATTGAATTTTCAACAAAAAAGATTATTTTTAACCAAATTAGTTGAATTTCCAACTAAAAAAAAATGAATTTTCAGCCCAAAAAGAGAATTTTAGAATAAAATAGTACAATTTTCAATCCAAAAAGACGAATTTTCCACTCAAAAATTAAATTTTCAACCCATATATATACAAATGAATTTTCAACAAAAAAGTTAATTTTCAACCAAATAGTTGAATTTTTTATCGAACACTAAACTTAATGTAATTTAATAATCTTGAATTATAAATCAATTTAAACGTGGAAATTGAACTTTTAATCCATAAAATTAATGAAGATTTATTTTTCTACTGCCTGATACAAAAACTCGGGGACATTTAGCAAGTGATTATAACTCTTAAACTATTACTGGAAACGAGAAAAAGCTTTATTTTGTAATTCTGCAATTAATTCTAGAAAAACGTGTATTTAACAGTTTGATCTTAAGCTTTCTTTTAAAATATATAAGGCCATAAATCTTAATGAAACCCTGCGATTAAAAAAATTATTCCTACAAACACAACCGTACAATTTTTGATAATAAATATAAAATAGTGTCGACTACTGATCTAATATTTGGAGAAACAAAAAAAAATCTGCTCTAGACCGGATTTGAACCAGGAACGCCAATATCCATAAGGGAAGCGTTAACCGATTATGTCATCGAAATCTCAGCAGATATTTCCTCTTTTCTTCTATATCACATGGTGACGCAGGACTCCTTACCGTGTGAAACCTTTCTAATGAATACTTCAATCTGAAGAATTTTCAGCGAATCAGTTTCTCATTTCTCTAAATATTAGACCAGTAATTGACTCTTTTTTATATTTAACATCAAAAATTAATTAATACCCTGGCCATCAAAAATAACATCATGTGCGTCACCACGTGATATAGGAGAAACAAGGAAGAATCTGCTGAGGCCTTGGTGGCTCATAGTAAACACTTCACTCAAGGACAGTGGCGTTCTTGGTTCAAATTCAGACTGAGGCAGATTTTTTTTGTTTCGGCAAATATTAGATCAGTAATCAACATTATTTTTCATTCAACATAAAAAATTAATTAATACCCTGGTCAACAAAAATAACACAATTTGCTTGCAAGCGTATAATATTCCAGGGGCATGATATGGTCAACTTTTTGCTTCTCATCCATATATAGAAGCTCTAATTAAATATTTCTTAATGCAATATTCAGAAGAATTTCCCACCACACTTTTAAATAATAAAAAGCAGATATTGCGTGAAAGATTAACGATGAAAGTCCATCACATTTTCATATAATGACTGATATTATTAAGGAATCGTCGCGAGTGTCTTTCTTTATGTAGGTAGCAAGAATACGCTTCGTCGAGAGATTTAACCATCGGATTTTTGTCTCCGGTACTCAAACGTTTGCCGATATTGGTTTCCTGAAAGTTATTTACCCGCCACCCCGCTTAGTGGCGTCACGTGGCGTCACGAATTTATAATAAGGGTTCGTCGTCCGACGAAATAGACTCTGAGGTAGAGCGCATTCGCCGTTAGATAATCCATACACATATAGTTGATGGATGTCCCTGGCTGATGGCTGCCTGTTTTACACAAATCGCTCTGTAATTTATACAAAGCTCTAATAAATCTTCCCAAGATTATCTTGTCAAGAAACAATAGCTAAAGAGGAACAGAATTGTTTAATTATTTTATTTACTCGTAATATGCTAAAGTATTAGGAAGCGCTTTTCAGGCCTTCTCGAGAAAAACGGGGTTAAAAAATCTACGAACTTTACAGGGACCTCGATGCAAGAGTCTTTGAAGTCCCGGTTAGATCAGGTGGTAGCGCTTCGAATTTGTAGTCATAAAGTCCGGGCTCGATTCTTGGTGCAGGAATTTTTTGTCAATTTTGTTTTCATTCAAATCTTTTTTTATTGCATTTGACTATTGAAATTATTTAAATCGAACTAAAATATTTATTGATGATTTGTGAAATTTTAAATCCCCTCCACACTATTTTATGGATTTTTATGATAATATAACAATATTTTTGATTTGATGTCATGTCAAAGGGTTTCAAAGGATCTCAAATATTTTCAGCGATTTGAAAGGATTTCATCGATTTTGAAGAGATTTTAAGGTATTTCTAAGGACTACAAAGTATGACAAACACTTACAACATTTTTATGTAATTAAACGAGATTTCCAAAGCTTTCAAGGGATTTTATGAGATTTCAAGGTATTTCCAAAGATTTTAGGGCATTATAAAAGTTTTAGGGTATTTCAAATGATTCCAAAGGATTACGAGAGAGTTCAAAGATTTCTTTGGAATTTTTCTTGGTTTCATACTCCTCGCAGTGATGGATTGATAACCAAATTTGTAATATATTAAAGTAACAAGATGCTTACTTACATTTACTACTTTTTTTTATTACTTTTCAGTAATTCTCGAGAAAAAACGGCTTTTCAAAAATCCACGAACGTTACATTTCAAAGAACCACAACATTTTTATGGAATTTAACAAGATTTCCAAAACTTTTTAGAAATTTCATAAGATTTCAAGGGATTCGAAAGATTTCTCAGGGCATTCCAAAGTTTTAAGGTGTTTCAAACGATCCCAAAGGATTACAAAAGATTTCACATATCTTGAATAATTTAAAAAGATTTCAAGAGTTTGAAGAAATTACCTGGATCAATTTAGGAAAGAATCTGATTTTTTCAAGGGATTTTACCAAATTTTAATGAGCTTCGAGGAGTTTTATCAGATTTCAAAAGATTTTACGATGTTGCAAGAGATACCGAAGGATTTCGACGGAATTTTAAGGATTTTGAGAGATTTTAAGGAATGATGAATTATTTCCGTGGTTGACAAAGGATTTTGAGGGATTTTACTAAATTTAAAGAGATTTCAAGGGAGTTTAAGAGATTTCGAGATATTTCAGAAGTAATCAAAACATTTTATAGGATTTTAAAAGAATTTCAAGAGATACCGAAGTATTTTACAGAATTTTCAAGGCTGTCACGGGATTTTAATGGGATTTCAAGATTTTTGAGCATTCTATAAGATTTTCAAACATTTTAAAGTATTTAACGAAATTTGAAAAGATTTCCGAACATTATGAAGGATTTTTATAAATTACAAATCATTTGAATTGCTCTTAAAATATTTTAAGGGATTTCAAGAAACTTAGAAAGATTCCCACGGATCTGAAGGATTTCAAAGATTTTAAGGATCTTGTAATATTTCGAACTATTTAACGAAATTCTAAACATTTTGACCGATTTTTATCCATTCTAAGATATTTACACGGATTTAAAAAGATTTTAAGAGTTCCCATGTTTTTATGGGGTGATAAAGAATTTTAAGAGATTTTATAAGATTCAAAAGCATATCTATGGATTTTAAAGTATTTCGTAGGACTTCCAAAGATTTAATGAAATCTTATAGGATTTCTGAATATTCTAAAGGATTTTAGGGGATTTTATGAGATTCAGAAATATTTCCAGGGATTTGAAGAATTTCAAAGAATTCAAGGATATCATATATTTCGAAATATTTCATGGAATTTCAAGGATAATTTCAACCGATTTTTAGAAATTGTAAGGGATTTTTACAGATCAAACGGTATGTTAAGGGGTTCCCATGATTTCATGAAATGTAAAAAAATTTTAAGAAATTTTAAAAGATTGTAAAGTATATAGATCGGTTTTAGAGGATTTTGTAGGACTTTCAAAGATTTACCGGAATCCCATAGGATTTCTGAATATTATAAAGGATTTTAGGGGATTTGATGAGATTCCGAAAGAATCCCACGGATTTTTAAGATTTCAAAAATTTCAAGGATCTCTTAATATTTCGAAATATTGCACGGAATTCAAGCGATTTCAAGGATTTCAAAAGATTTCACAGAATCTCGAAGAATTTTAAGGGATTTTCACTGTTTCTAAAGAATTTCAAGAGATTTCTAGGCAGCTGAACTTTTTTAAAGGGATGTTACGAGATTATGTACGATATCCATGAAATTCAAAGAATTTGAAGGAATCTTCAAATTATTTTATAATTGTAAGGAATTTAATAACTTGTAAAAAGAATTCATGGGGTTCCTAGAGATTAGGAAGATTTACAGGCATTCCAGAAATAGGAAACTTACATAATAATAGAAAATGTCTTTTATGTATATTCTATTTTTATTATTTTTTACATTATATGGTTTATATATATTTATATATATATAATTCTATTTTCATATATGTTATCTCACATGAAAGCTATAATAACTAAAATATAACTATTCCATTAAATTAAAAAAATAGAATTTTCTATAAAACACTTTTTTCCAATAAAACTAGTAAAGGTTGAAGACCCCTACTTTTCACATTAAAAAATGGTTGAAAATTAGTATTTTGGCTTGATTTAAATAAATTGAATAATCAGTTACAATAACCAAAATGATAATGACGAAAAATGACAAAAAATGTAGGGAGCAGGAATCGAACATTCAGGTTACGAACTCCAAGCGCTACCGCCTGATCTAACCGGGAGTTAAAAAACTCTCCCATCGCGGTCCATGTGAGTACAGCTAACAACGGAAAGGAAAAAACAGTCAGCATCAAGAATCCAATTTCATATTGAAGACATTTCTAAATAATAATTTTAGATTATAAATTTGTGAGAAGTTGTTTATGATTAAGATAAGAAAGATATTTCAATCCGTGCCTGAATTAGTTGTGACGGCATCATATGGGAAATTTTTTGTTATGTGAATTAATATTTAAAACCTTGCGGTCCGACGTGCATTAGGCGTTTACTAACGGACCTAGTTACGCTGGGAACATAATACAAAACCAGTTGAAACGAGCTTCATTAATTTTAGTATTAATGAAGAGCTTTTTTGTTATCATCCTTCAAACTTAAAGAGGACGAATTCGTAGTTTTGCATTCAACTTTATAAATTTAATTGAATGGACAGTCATCAAAAATAAAAGGGATTTAATAAATAAAATTTGAGAAAAAGAATTCTTCATACATTAAACACTTAAATCGAATGTGTAGTGGAAAAAAATTTTTTTTAAGTTTTAAGAAATTCTCCTCAAACAGGGGAAATACATTTTTTTCGAATAACAATAATTTAGGTACAATATTGGATTCCATTTAAAGCGTTGTAAATTCATAGAATTTCAATTCGAAGTAATTTACATTTTAAACAAAATATTTGAATTTTCAACAAAATAGTAGAATTTTCAACCGAAAATGATAATTTTAACCAAGCAGATTAATTTTTTATTGATAAGTCGAATTCTCAACCAAATACATGAATTCTCAACCAAATAGTTGAATTTTCAACTAAAAAAGATCAATTTTCAACAAAAAATAGAATATGTAGTTAAATTTTCAGTTAAAAATATATCAATTTTCAATAACAGAAAAAAACGACTTTTCAACGAAATAGTTACATTTTCAAGCAAAATGATGAATTTTCAACTAGGATAAATCTTCAACAACAAAAAAGTGAATTTTTAACAAAGTATTTCAACTCTCAACCAAGTGATTAAATGTTCAACCAAAAAAGATGAATTCTCAACGAAAAATTTATTCGTTGATATTTCAACCTAAAAACATTTTAATTTCAATAAAAAAACAATTGAATTCGACCAAAATATTTGAATTTTCAAATTGAATTGTTCACCAAATTGTTGAATTTTCAAGCCAAAGACGAACTTTTTTTTACGAAATACATGAATTTTCAACAAAAAGGTTCATTTTCAACCATATAATTGAATTTTCAACCATAAGATATACATTTTCAACAAAAACCTTAATTGTCAACAAAACAGTTGAACTTTCAACAACAAAAAAAACCTGAATTTTCCACAAAAAGTTTATGCTTAACCTAATAGTTGAATCTTTTATCCAAAAAGATGAATTTTCGACTAAATAATCTAATTCTATATCGAATTAGGTGATTGTTTTGAACCAAAAAGACAAATTTTCAACAAAACATATAATTTTCTAACCAAAAAGATGAATTCTCAACGAAGAATCTAATTTTTTTTAAATTATGTTCATTTATATTTTGAATGTAATGGAATTTAATAGTTGATATTTTAACACAAAAATTTTTTTATTTTAAATCAAGAACAATTGAATTCAACCAAAAAATAAGAATTTTCCAGTTGAATTCTTTACGAAATTTTTTAATTTTTGAGTAAAAAATGCATTTTTTACAAAACCGTTGCATTTTCAAGTAGTAAATATGAATTTTTAACAAAAAAGTTAATTTTGAACCAAGTAATTCAATATGCTCATAAAAAAATTAAATTTGAAACAAAGAGGCTCATTTTCAACGATATAGTTACATTTTCCCCCGAAATGGTTGAATTTTCTATAAAACAATTAAAGTTTTAATCCAAAAATATAGATTTTCAATGAACATGTTCATTTACAACCAAAATATTTTAATTTTCATTCCGTAAAATTAATTTTCAACCAAATACTCGAATTTTATACCAAAATAATGAAATTTTCATCCCATAAATACGAATTTTCAAACAAAGCAATTAAGTTTTGAACCAAAAAATATGAATTTTCAATAAAACATTTATTTTCAACCAAATAGTTTAATTTTCTCCCAAAATAGTTGAATCTTTAACAAAACAGTTCAATTTTTGGCAGAATAGTTCGATTTTCAACTAAGTAATTGTAACACAAAATATAATGGTAGATTTTGAAACCCGATAAAATAAATTTCCAACAAAAAAATTTATGTTAAACCAAGAGAGATGAGTTTTCTACCAAAAAAGATGAATTTACAATCCAAAAGGATTGATTTTCTATCCAAAAGGCGAATTTAAAAAAAATGCAGTTGAATTTTCGACCAGAAAAACAAGTTTTTAAGAAAATTATTGAATTTTTAACAAACAAATTACTTTTTTAAGAAAACAGTTTATTTTTAACCAAGGAAGATGAATTCTAAACCAAAAATATAATATTAGACTTTTTAACTAAAAAGTCCCACTGGGACCAACTTTTCGAAAAAAAAAGTGTAAAGGAAAATTTTAAGGGATTCTCACGGATTTTCAGAGATTTTAAAAGATATATATATATAATCATGAAAAATAACATTTGTACATTATTTTGCAAAATCTGAATAAGCAGTACCAGCTTGAGATACAGAAATAAATACGATATACATTTGATATAATAGTGTTGAACATAATGTAGAAAAACTCAGATTTTGGACAAAATCGTGTGCGAAGCACGAGATACGTGATGAGAATGTGCTCGTTAAAGCCAGAGGAGCTTTAACAAAAGAGAAGTCACAATCACCAAATTAATAAAAATATTATATAATAAATATATAATCGAGCGCGAAGCGCGAGAACTAACAGTCGCGCGCTTTAGGCGCGCTCAAACTTGCGAGCGAAGCGCGCGATGAGAATGTGCCCGCACAGCGGGCAGATTTTTTAAAATCTTTTGATATTCTTTAAAATATTTTTATTCTCTTTAGGATTTTTCGGAATCTTTCAGAATGCCGTACCATTTTTGAAATCCTTGAAATTCGCTTTGATTTATTGAATTTAATTGAAAAATCTTGGAGCTTTAAAATACCTTTAACTATGTTTTTGAAATCTTTTGATATTCCTCAAAATCTTTTTATTCTCTTTAAGATTTCTCGGATTCTTTCAAAATACCACAAAATTTTTCAAATCCTTGAAAATCGCTTTAATTTATTGAAATCGATTGAAAAATCTTGAAGTTTCAAAATACCCTTAAATATTCCAAATTGTTTGAAATCTTCTGAGAACCCATGAAATCTTTTAAATCCTTTGAAATACCTGCAAATTTTTGAAATCGATCGAAAAATCTTAAAGATTGAAAATACCCTTAACTATGTTCAATTTTTTTAAAGATTTCTCAGAATCTTTTAAAATGCCATAAATTTTTTTAAATCCTTGAAAATCGCTTTAATTTATTGAAATCGATTGAAAAAACCTTGGAGTTTTAAAAAAGCCTTAATTACTTCAAATTCTTTGAAATCTTTTCGCATCCCATGAAATCTTTTAAATCCTTTAAAATACCTGCAAATTTTTGAAATCGATCGAAAAATCTTAAAGATTGAAAATACCCTTAAATATGTTTTTGAAATCTTTTGATATTCCTCAAAATCTGCATCTTTTGGAATACCATAACATTTTGGAAATCCTTGCAAATTGTTCTAATTTATTGAAATCGATTGAAAAATCTTGAAGTTTCAAAATACCCTTAAATATTCCAAATTCTTTGAAACCTTCTGATAACCCATGAAATCTTTTAAATCCTTTAAAATACCTGCAAATTTTTTAAATCGATCGAAAAATCTTAAAGATTGAAAATACCCTTAACTATGTTCAATTTTTTTAAGATTTCTCGGAATCTTTTAAAATGCCATAAAATTTTTCAAATCCTTGAAAATCGCTTTAATCTATTGAAATCGATTGAAAAAACCTTGGAGTTTTAAAAAAGCATCAATTACTTCAAATTCTTTGAAATCTTTTAGCATCCCATAAAATCTTTGAAATACTTTAAAATACCTTCAAATTATTGAAAACGATTGAAAAATCTTGAAGTTTTAAAATACCCTTAAATATGTTTTTGAAATCTTTTGATATTCCTCAAAATCTTCATCTTTTGGAATACCATAAAATTTTGGAAATTCTT
>JAABKJ010007545.1:293681998-293755313 GCA_011634705.1 Andricus grossulariae
GGAAATCGCTCTAATTTATTGAAATCGATTGAAAAATCTTGGAAGTTTCAAAATACCCTTAAAAATTAAAAATTCTTTGCAACCTTTTGATATCCCATGAAATCTTTGAAATTCTTCAAAATACCTTCAAATTATTGAAAACGATTGAAAAATCTTGGAGTTACAAAATACCCTTAACAATGTTTTGGAAATTTTTTATATTCCTCAAAATCTTTATCTTTTAAAATACCATAAAATTTTGGAAATTCTTGGAAATCGCTCTAATTTATTGAAATCGATTGAAAAATCTTGGAAGTTTCAAAATACCCTTAAAAATTAAAAATTCTTCGCAACCTTTTGATATCCCATGAAATCTTTGACATTCTTCAAAATACCTTCAAATTACTGAAATCGATTGAAAAATCTTGAAGTTTCAAAATACCCTTAAAAATTAAAAATTCTTTTCAACCTTTTGATATCCCATGAAATCTTTGAAATTCTTCAAAGTACCTTCAAATTATTGAATTCGATTGCAATTTTTTCTGATAAATCATATCCTCGGAATTAATTGGGGCACCTCACCCATTCCCGGTCGAGGGGGAACTATGGTGTAGAAAAATTGTTCCCTGCAGAGCCACCCACGTGGGATCGCGAGAAATACAGGTGAGAGGTGGAAAGAAAGGTAAAAGATGCCTCCCTCCCATAAGTGCGAAGATGTTATACGAAGAGCGAAGAAGAGTCGAGATGAGATTCCAGCATCGCAGTGCATCGCCTGCTTCGTAGTGGGCGGATGGTTGTCTCGAAAGGCCTGATGTAACGTTACAACATGTGGTTTGCCCTGCGCGCCTCGTGTAAGTGTTGATCGACTCATTTCTGTGATTAAAATTGACTTTTTATTCAAAATCAAAATGTGACTTCCCAAAAAAGGGGCTTTTTTCAAAATATTTTTTGGGGTCATTTGAAATAGCAGTTCGTTTCAAAAATAGCATTCTTATGGTGTTTATCGTACCTTCAGTGACAAGTGAAGAGAAATTATGTTGTAAAATTATAATCAAAGAATTTGGGGTTATTGTTTAGATTACAGAAATGTGTGGTATTTATTACTAAAAAAATAAAAGGTCTTTAAAGATTTTACAAAAATGCAGAAAAAGTTATTTTATAATTGCACTGATAAACGAAAATTGGTCGTAAGTGTGCTGTAGAGAATATAAAAATTTCTTATTTTGTTGAATGATCTGGAAAGTATAAAACAACTTTTTGGTAAGTACCCATCTTCCGAGGTATTTGAAATACTTCATAAATTTGGCAATTTTAATGGAAATAGTTTCATTAGTAACAAGATATAATTTCTTTATGATAATAATAATTACACTCACTTTATTAAAGTATTTCTGAAAATAAATAAAAATATAGAAACTTTAAATATTAATACATGCAATTTTATTTACTTACTAAAAAATGTTTATAAAATAGATTTATAATTTCTAAGTAAGATTTTTTTTATTTAAAACAAAAGAAATAGATTGCAAAAAATTTGTTAAGAAATAAAATCAGCTACTATTCATTAGGATGGAAGAATTGCACGTTTTGTTCATAACGGATGGAACAACACAACAATCTAAATCATCATTGTTAAATAAAAAAATTTTACCCAAACTATTTTGGTGTTTTAAAATCCATAACAATTATTAATTAACATGGATTAGCAATGATATTAATTTATTTTATAAATCATCATAAAGGTTTATACTTGTTCATTTTGAGTAAAAAATTGTTGAAATAAGGAAAAATAATTTTCTAATTATCAAACAGACTTTATTTTTCCTAAGATTCTGTATTTCTCTATTAGAATTCTTTCCTCGAAGTTTCATTTATTTACCAAAAATATTGTTTACAATAATAATATATATAATTCCTGAATAAAATAATTTTATTTCAAATGCCTATTTTATGCGCTGTTTCTAAAGTGCACTAATTTTTATGCTATTATTATTTATTATATATTATTATTATCAAACTCTTAATTTATTAAAAATATATTGCGAAAAAACGTCAAATTTCAATATTTTCGAAAAATTAGAATAACTCTGGAAATAATCAACATTTTTTTATGTCTTTAGCTTCATTTTAAAGATAAGTTTCCACAATATTTTTTAAAATATTAAAATATTTTTAGAATTTTTTCCTAGATTTTGCGCTAGGGTGAAACTTGATGCAAGAAAGTTGAAAAATTTAAAAAGTATGTCAATACTTACAAAATGTTTGAAAACATAATTATTTATCTTTTCTTTTTTAAATAAATTTTGCTAATATTTATACGAATATATATTTTTTCAAATCAATTTTCAAAATTCTGCTACTTTTTACAATAAGTTTGACCCCATGGTAGAATCGAGGAAAATTTTTTTTTTAAAATCTGAATAATTTTGCAAAATACTATGGACATTTACCTTTAAAATGAGCCTAAGAGTTTCGAAAAACGTCAATTTATTTCTATGGTTATTCTAATTTTTCAAAAACATCGAACTCACTCGATTGAAATATTTTTTTAAATAACGCCACAATTTAATAAATAAAATTATGAAGAATATTCAGATATAAAAATGTGTAAGACTCGATTCTTGGTCATTTTTAGTGAACAAATTAAAATTAAAAATAGAAAATTGTAATTATTTACTAAAAATTTTGTTCAAAAAAGTAATAACTGTATCATTCCTGAATAAAATGATTTTTATTTTTTTTTTTAAATAGAATAAATAAGTAAACTAATCTGTGAGAACAATTATACTGTAAAATTACCATTAGAAAAATCGTGATAATTTATTACTTGAAAAATTGACATATTTTCTGGTAATTATTATAGAAAATATGAAGGATTAATCGCTTTATAAAAATGCAAAATATATTAATTTCATAATTTATTTGAATTTTCCATAATAATGGAAATATTATCATAAACATTTCTTTGTAAAATGGAATGCAACGTGAATATTTAGAATTTAACTTTTGATTTAATATAACTTTTGATTTAATTTAATTTCTTTTTAATTTTAATTTATTTTTAATTTAAAATTTTTTTTAGCGGTTGCTGGATTGTAAAGTCTACTATTATATTTTTGGTTCAGAATTTACCTTTTTTGGTTTATAATGAACTTTTTTTGAAAATTCTACTTTTTTCTGGAAAAAATTTAATTATTTTATTAAAAATTCAACTATTAAGTTAAAAATTTACAATTTTTGGTCAAAAATGCAACTATTTTGTTATATATTCGTCTTTTTGGGTAGAACGTTGGATCCAACTTTTTTGCAAAAAAAAATTGTCTCTTTTGATTAAGAATTCAACTATTCAGTTAAATATTCACTATTTTTGGTTGAAAATTCAATTATTTTGTTAAACATTTTTTTAATAGAAAATTTGTCCTTTTAGATTAGAAATTCATTTTTTGGTAGGAAAATCTTTTTTTTTAATTTATCTTTTTAGGTTGAATATTCTATTAATTGCTCGAAGATTCAAACTTTTTGTTGAAAGTTTGTCTCTTTTGTTTGAAAATTGAACTACTTGGTTGAAAATTGCACTATTTTGTTAAAAATCGAAATAAATTTTTTGTAAATATTTTTAAAACAAACTGTCTCTAACGCATGAAAAATTACTGTCTGCTGATGATTAGATATTTATATAAATTGTTTAAACAATTGATTATCAATAGCAATTTTGTCGTAGAATAGAGTTAGAAAGTCACGGGCTTTTCCGAATTTTTCAACTTATTTTCAACTTTTCAGTTGAATCGAGGCAACAATGAATTAAATTTAACAACAATAATTTTTTAATAAGTTATTATTATTTATAACCATCTTTTTTGTAAAATTAATGCTAGTTAGTTGTGTTTTTTCTTAAATGTTTAACGTTTTGTCTACTCTTTACTTTGTGAGATAATAATTAATGCAAGATAACAAATATAATTGTTTAAACAATTAAGTATGGTTCATAACTATCTTATCTTGAAGTAATACTAGAAAGTAACTACAGTAACTACTTGAAGGAAAATTTACTTTTAGTATGATCCATATAGAAAGTTTGAATAATATTTCAAATAATATCTGTTTTATTTAAAAAAAATATATTCATAGAAAAGAAAGTGATTGTTTAAAAAAGCATTCATTCTATTCATTAATTATTTTTTCATAACTAAAAAGCCCAAATCAAAGTTAAAAATTTTGGAAATAAACGCAATTTTCTAACATCACTATAGAAGAAGATAGTTATAAACAATGGTAATTTTTTTAAACAATCATGTTTGTTAAATTTTATTAATTTTCATCTGACTCTAAGTGAAAGTTGACAAATAGTCGAAAATTTCGAAAAAGCCGCAAATATATAGCATTATTAAAGAAGAAGATAGTTATAAGCAATAATAATTTGTTTAAATAATTATATTTGGTTAATTTTATTGATTTTTACTTCGCTGTAAGTGAAATGTGGACAAAGAGTGAAATATTTCAGAAAACACGCAAATTTCTAGCATTATTAAAAGATAATTTTATTGCAAATATTAATAAATTGTTTAAATAATTATTTTTGTTAAGTTTAATTATTATCAACTTACTCTAAGTGAAAAATTGATGAATAGTGAAAAAATTCAGAAAAAGCCTGAACTACCCAGCAGCACTATAGAAGAAGATAGCTATAAACAATAATAATTTGTTTAAACAATTATTTTTGTCAAATTACATTAACTTTTGCCTCGCTCTAAGTGAAATGTGGAAAAAAGTCAAATAATTCAGAAAAATGCAACTTACTAGCATTATTCTAAGAGAATGTTATTGTAAATATTAATAAATTGTATAAACAATTTTTTTGTTAAATTCAATTTATTATTGCCTCACCTTAACTGAAAAGTTTAAAATAAGTTCAAAAAAATTGGAACAACCGCGACATTATAACTCTATTCTAAGAGAAAATTGCTAAAAGCAATAATCAATTGTTTAAACAATTTATTGTTGTTTTCAGCAATTTTCTTTTGGACTTGAGATAGAATGTCGATGTTTTTTCACAAATTTTCCACTTTCTGTACAATTTTGAATGAGAAAGAGATAATAGTTCATTAATTTGAACAAATATAATTGTTTAAACAAATAATTATTATTGTTAATAATGTTATCTTAGAATAATGCTAGAAAATTGCAGTTTTTTCTAAAATTTTCAACTCATTGTTCACTTTTCACTTGAAGTGACTTAAATAATTAATTAAAGTTCACAGAATTATTTGTTTAAGCGAATTATTATTGTCTATAACTATCTTCTTCTATAATAATACTAGATAGTCACGATTTTTTTATGAATTAGTTAACTTTCTTCCATTGTTCAATTAGAGTGAAGTAATAATCAATTCGAGTTAGAAAAATAATTGTTTAAACAATTTATTATTATTGTTAATAATATTCTCTTTGCTTAATGGTAGAAAGTTGCGGGTTTTCTCAAATTTTAAACTATTTGTCTATTTTTCATTTGGAGTTACTCAATAAATATTTATTTTTGGCAAAAATATTTGTTTAAACAAATTATTATTGTTAATAACTATCTTCATCTATATTATTGCCAGATAGTTGCGGTTTTTCTTAAATTTTAAACTATTTGTCAATTTTTCATTTGGCGTTACTTAATAATTATTTATTTCTAGCAAAAATAATTGTTTAAACAAATTATTATTGTTAATAACTATCTTCATCTATATTATTGCCAGATAGTTGCGGTTTTTCTAAAATTTTAAACTATTTGTCTATTTTTCATTTGGAGTTACTCAATAATTATTTATTTTTGGCAAAAATAATTGTTTAAACAAATTATCATTGTTAATAACTATCTTAATCTATATAATTGCCAGATAGTTGCAGTTTTTTCTTTAATTTTTAACTTTTTGTCCACTTTTTACTTAGTGAGATAATCATTAATGCAAGTAAATAAAAATAGTTGTATAAACAATTTATTATTGTTGAGGGTTACTTATTATTGTTTATAGTTGAAAATGTGGAGCAAAACTAAAGATTTCAGAAAAAAAAACATCTTTCTAGCATTACCCTAAGAAAATATAGTTATAAACAATAATAAATTGTTTAAATAAGCATGTCTGTTAACTTACATGAATAATTACCTCACTAAGTGAAAAGTGGACAAAAAGTTTAAGAATTCATAAAAAACCGCAACTTTTTAGCAGTTATCTAAAAGAAGATATTTATAAACAATTATAAATTGTTTGAACAATAATGTTTCTTAACTTGCATTTATTACATTCCTAAGTAAAAAGGAGGTGAAAAGTTAAACATTTCAGAAGAAACCGCAACTATATTGCATTATTAAAGAATAAAGATAATAATAAATTGGTTGTACAAATAATTTTTTTAATTTTAATTAATTATTCAACTCACTCCAAGTGAAAAGTGTTAAAAGACTTAAAATTTCAGAAGAAACTGCAATTTTATAGCATTATTCTAAGAGAACATTATTAAAAATAATAATAATTTGTTTAAACAATCATGTTTTTTATAGATAAAGATAGTTATGAACAATAATACATTGTTTAAACAACTATTTTTATTAACTTGCATTAATTATCACTTCACTAAGTTAAAAGTGGGAAAGAAGTTAAAGATTTCAGAAAAAAAACAGCAACTATGTGGCATTATTATAGATAAAGATAGTTATGAACAATAATAATTTGTTTAAACAATTATTTTTTCTCAACTCAAACCATTATTAAGTCACTTTAAGTGAAAAATAGACAAATAGTTCAAAATTTCAGAAAAAAGCGCAACTTTCTAGCACTTATCTAAGTGAAAATAATTATAAACAATAATGAACTGTTTAAACAACTATTTTTATTAACTTGCATTAATTATCACATCACTAAGTTAAAAGTAGGAAAGAAGTTAAAAATTTCAGAAAAAAACCGCAACTATCTGGCATTAATATAGATGAAGATAATTATGAACAATAATAATTTGTTTAAACAATTATTTTTCCTCAACTCAAACCATTATTAAGTCACTTTAAGTGAAAAATAGACAAATAGTTCAAAATTTCAGAAAAAACGCAATTTTCTAGCACTTATCGAAGAGAAAATAATTATAAACAATAATAAATTATTTAAACAACTATTTTTATTAACATGCATTATTTATAACTTCACTAAATTAAAAGTGGGAAAGAAGTTAAAAATTTCAGAAAAAAATCCGCAACTATCTGGCATTAATATAGATGAAGATAATTATGAACAATAATAATTTGTTTAAACAATTATTTTTTCTCAACTCAAACAATTATTAAGTCACTTTAAGTGAAAAATAGACAAATAGTTCAAAATTTCAGAAAAAAGCGCAACGTTCTAGCACTTATCTAAGAGAAAATAATTATAAACAATAATAAATTGTTTAAACAACTATTTTTATTAACTTGCATTAATTATCACTTCACTAAGTTAAAAGTGGGAAAGAAGTTAAAAATTTCAGAAAAAACCGCAACTATCTGGCATTAATATAGGTAAAGATAGTTATGCACAATAATAATTTGTTTAAACAATTATTTTTTCCCAACCCAAACAATTATTAAGTCACTTCAATTGAAAAATAGACAAATAGCTCAAAATTTGAGAAAAAAACGAAACTTTCTACCCTTAAGCAAAGAGAATATTATTAACAACAATGATAAATTGTTTAAACAATTATTTTTGTTAACCTGAATTGACTATTACTGCACTGTCATTGAAAAATTGACAAAAGTTGAAAAATTCAGAAAAACCGCAACTATCTAGTATTAGTATAGAAGAAGATATCTATAGTCAATGATAATTTGTTTAAACAATTATTTTGGCTATATTGAAGTAAATATTAACTCACTTCAAATGAAAAGTAAACAAAATGTGGAAAGTTTCAGAAAAAACAGGAATTTCTAGCATTATTAAAACATAATATTATTAACAATGATAATAAATTGTTTAAACAATCAGGTTTGTTAAGAATAATAAACTATGATCTATCGATAATTGAAGTTGGACAAAAAGTGGAAAATTGTTGAAAAAACCGCGACTTTCTATCTCTATTCTAAGATAAAATTGCTAAAAACCATAATTATTTAAACAATTTGTGTATACATATAATCATCATTATAAAGTAGTCTTTAATGTGTCATAAAGAATTCGCATTTAAAAAACCCGCAAAACCATATTTAGCGTCAAAAACTCGCAAAACCAATTTTTTCACTTATGGGTTTTTTTTGGGACCCTATAAAACAATCTTATGGGGGTGATATTTGAATAGTGATATTTCATTCGTATTCTATAGCAAATTGTGAAGAAAAATGTTGAATTTCAACTCGATTCAGCTAATATTGAGGATTCTGAATAAAGTTTACAAAAACTTCTTTTTTTTATGGGAAATGCGTCTTAAACTTCATGGGGTTTGCGTTACCTGTGAATATCATTAAAAGAAAAAGGGATATATTTTTGTGTGGATTCGAAAAAATTTCCGGGTGTTATTCATAAAAATTCAAGAAAAAAAAATTTTGCACCACCCTAATGTACATCCTTAATAAAATAATGGTTTTGAATTACGGTTATTACCTAATTATCTATAATTTCTTTTGGAAAATAATTATTAACTTGGAAAACAATTGTTTAAAAATAATTACCGACTACGGTGGATCTTAGCCTGCAATTAAGACAGGAAGAAAAGTGAATGTCGTGTTTTGGATCAGACTTACGTAGTTTCACGGTAACGATATCAGATTACAGATCGGACTGTAATTCAATTGAATTCAATTGAATTGAATTCAATTGAAGTACCGATCCTGTAGTGACATTTCCTACATCCGGCCACATTTTATCCACTTCAGTGTGAATATCCAACGGTGAGAAATACACGTGAAAAGTGTTCCAACTTCCCAAAATTTATTCTGCAATTCATTTTAAGTAATTAGCATAAATTGACTAATTAACAATTTACTTTTACTTCGAGATTATGAAATCAGCTTCAAGAATCTTTATCTTTATTTTCCTCTTCGGGGCTGTTCAAAAATTTTTTTCTTTAATTGGATTTGATAAAGGTTTAAAATAAAACACAAAATATAGAATAATTAGAGCATTGTGCGCACTATTTGCGCACTAATTACTTCTTTAGAAAAAAACTCTATTTTTTTCATTAACAAAATATGACTTTTAATATTATTCTAACATTAAAAAAACATAGAAAACACAAGTTTTTAATTTCTGAAAAAAAGATCTTTCTCCTTCGCTCCGGCGGGAATCGAACCTGACGTCTTCCGATTGCCGGTCTGAAATGACGTTAAGAATTTCTGTTATTTAAGGAGTTACCGTAGATCGATATTGTCGATTTCCAGTTTCACAGTTCGTGAAAGTTACCTACATATGATCGATCGTTACCAAATCCGATGATAATACAGATTCCTTCTAATGAAAAATACATTTTCATGGTATTTCCGGATATTTCGAGGTATTTAAAACAGTTATTTTTTTAAATATCCTTTAAATTTGGCTTTGATCCCAGAATTTTTCTTCTAATATAATTATTAAGGGTGTGCTAAAAGCTCGAATCTTCGAGTCGAGTCGAGCCGACTTTTTTCCACTCGAGTCGAGTCGAGTCAAGCTCGAGCATGCTCGAAATTTCGAGTCCTTGAAATTTTCGAGCTACTCGGAAGTTTAAAGAACTCAAATGGTTTCGAGTGCTCGAACAGTTTCGAGCTACTCGGAAATTTCGGGTTCTCGAATGTTTCGAGCTGCTCGAAAGTTTCTGAGTAGCTCGAAAGTATTCAAGTACTCAAAAGTTTCGAGTTCTCGAAGATTTTCGAGTTCTCGAACTCAATCGAGTCCTCGAAAGTTTCGAGTTCTCGAAGACATTCGAGGGCTCGAAAAGTTTCGAGCTTTCTGGAAAGCTCGATCTCGACTCGACTCGACTTGAACCTGATCGAGCTCAGCTCGACTCGGCTCGAAAGCAAACAAGCTCGACTCGACTCGTTCGAACTTCGAGTTTCGAATTTTTTTTCCACAATCCTAATAATTATATTATTAAATTTTCAAGATTTTTGCTAATCATGAATAGCGACTGAAAAACCTTTTTTGAATTCAAAATTCAACTATTCAGTTGAAAGTGGAATTACTTTGTTAAAAATTTATTTTTTGGTTGATTATTTATATTATATTTATATTATATATATACTATATTATTCATTATTTATTATTATATTATATATTATTAATCACTTTAGTAGAAATTTAATATTCGGTTGAAAATTGCTCTTTTTTTAGGTGAAACTTCATCCTTTTGGTAGAAATTCATTTTTTTCGTTTAAAATTTAACTAATTCGTTGAAATTTCATTTTTATGTTCAAAAATTAACTTTATTAGTTGAAAATTCCATTTTTTTTTAGAAATTTAATATTCTTCGTCGAAAACCAATTTTTTAAACTGAAAATTCAACTATTCAATGTTTGGTTAATTTTGTTTTTAGTTGAAACTTGAACCTTTTCTTTGAAATTTTTTTTGCAACTCATTTTTTTGGTTCAAAATTTTACTATTTCGTTGAAAATTCATTTTTACGTTGAAAAATTATGTTTATTAGTTAAAAATACCACTATTTGGTTGAAAATTTATCCTTTTGATTGAAATTTTTTGTTGTAAAAATTCATTTTTTTGTTTGTTTAAAATCTAACTATTTCATTGAAAATTCCTTTCTATGTTGAAAAATGATTTTTATTAGTTGAAAATTCCACTATTTGGCTAAAGCTTTTTTTTTGTAGAAATTAATATTCTTAGTTAAAAATTAACTTTTTTAACTGAAAATGTAACTATTTAATATTTGGTTGAAAATTTATCTTTTTTTAGTTGAAACTTCATCCTTTTCATTGAAATTTTTTGTTGTAAAAATTCACTTTTTTGGTCTTAAATTCAACTATTTCATTGAAAATTCCTTTTTATGTTGAAAAATTATCTTTATTAGTTGAAAATTCCACTATTTGGTTGGAAATTCTTTTTTTTTGTAGAAATTTAATATTCTTCATCGAAAATTAATTTTTTAAACTGAAAATTCAATAATGTCATTAAAAATTCATTTTTTAAATTGAAATTTCAACTACATGGTTAAAAATTTATCTATTTTCATGAGGTCCGATTCAAAGGATCTCTAAAAAAAAAACGGTTAAATAAATCAATCGTCTAATCTTTTCTTATTTCCTAGGCCCTAAAATAATAATTTAATAAAGGAACCTTGTCTTTTAGTCTCTGGCACAATTGCAGAGCGATTGTTAAAAGAACGAGGGCTTCATTTAGCCAAGGAACGCTGCATTCGGCCTGCTGAGTTTCGTATTTTACACTGCCGTGTGCATTTTCCAATTGGTAGACGGCCAGCACCAATTTGTAACTTTGAATGTAGAAGCTGATGGCTAAATTCTCGGGCAAATTCGGATTCAAAGATTTCTGAAAAAAAAGAAGAAAAGATTCGGAATGAAAATCGAAAAAGTTTAAGCCCATCTCGACAAATTTCCGCGAAAAATTCATGCATAATAAATTAAAAATACCTTTTTTATACAAATTAATAATCAAAATTGTGAATTTATTCTAAAAACAAAATAATAATGTCAGTCGTTCAGTTTGAAGAGAAAAAATTTATATTTTTTATTTTTATTTCACAAATATTATAGCAACTTCTACTAAAAGAACGTTTCAAAATACAAATTTTAAAAAATTTCTATTTTTTATAGCGAAAACTAGAAAATTCCATATTTTCGGATTCGAAATCCAACTTTTTTTGTAGAAAAAATGTCTTTTTGACTCGAAAATTCAACAATTTGGTTAGTTTTTTTTTCTTTTTTGATTGCATAATTTTTTTGGTGGAAATTCAACATTTTTGTTTAAAGTTCTTTTTTGGTTGAAGGCAACTGTTTTTAATTGAAAATTAAAATTTTTTGGTTAGAAATACAACTATTGGTTGAAAGTTCAAATACTTGGTTGAAAATTTTTTTATTGGTTCCAAATTTTAATATTTTGTTGAAAATTTGTTTGTTTTTTCCGGTTGAAAATTAATTTTTTTAAATGAAAAAATAACTATTTTATTTTTGGTTAAAAATCGATTTTTTTTACTTGACAAATTAACTAATTTGTTGCAAAATTGTTCTTTTCGGTTGAGTACAGCGGTTTTTAATTGAAATTCTTTCTTAGTTAAAATATAAACTATTAAATTTTACGTTGAGAATTCATCTTTTTGATAAAAAAATAATTTCTTTGGTTGAAAATGTAACTATTTTTTTTTATTCGTGTTTCTTTTGCCTAAAAAACTTTTTTTTAGTTGAAAATTCATATTTTTTGGTAGAAAATTGAACTATTTTGCTGAAAATACGTTTCTTTTTGGTTAAAAACTAATTTTTTTAATTGAAAAGTCAAGTATATGCTTAAATTTTCAGTTAACAATTTTTTTTTTTAAATTAAAAATTCGTCTTTTTGCTAAAATTCGTCTTGTTTCAAAATTCATCCTTTTAAATTATTTTTTTAACTGAAAATTTATGTATTCCATTTTTGCTTCAAAAAATTTTTTTAGTTAAAAATTCATATCCATATTTGAAAATCGAACAATTTTTTGGAAAATTCATCTTTTTTGGTTGAAAATTAATCTTGTTGGTTATAAATTCATCTTTTTGGTTGAAAAATAATTTTTTTAGTTGAAAATTCATTTGTTTGGTTGAAAATTTAAATATTTTATTGAACATTCGTTTTTTTTTTTGGGGGGGGGGGCAAAAATTATCTTTTTATGGAAATTTAAGTATTCCATTTTGCATAAAAAAAATTTATTTTTTTGGTTGAAAATTGAACAACAAAATTTGTACATTCACATAAATAAAAAAACCATTTTTAAACCAGAAGAATAATATTCTACCTAAATGACGAATTTTTGACAAAATATGTGAATTTTCAACCATATAGTTGAATTTTCAACTAAAAAATATAAATTTTTAACCAAAAATAGTTAAATTTTCAACCAAAAAAATTATTTTTCAAACAAAATTAATAATTTTCTATCAAAAAGACGAATTTTCAACTAAAAAAAATTAATTTAACCAAAGAAGAAAGGAATTTTCAATGAAATAGTTAAATTTTCAACCAAAGAAATAAATTTTCAACTAAAAAATATAAGTTTTCAACCAAAAATGGAAAAGTTAAATTTTTAGCTAAAGAAATGAATTATTAACTGAAATAATTAAATATTGAACTGGATTAGTTAAATTTTCAGTTAGAAAAATTAATTTTCAGCTAAAGAAATAAATTTTTCAACCAAAAAGATAAATGTTCAAACCAATAATTTTCTACTAAAAAAAAAACGAATTTTCAACTAAAAAATTTTTTATTTCAACAGAGAATTTTTTTTCATCCAAATATAAAAAAGAATTTTTCACAAAATAGCTCAATTATTAACCGAAAATGGTATAGTTGCATTTTCAGTTGAAAAAATAATAATTTTCAACAAAAAAAGAAAAAACAACATTTCTTTAACAAAATAGTTCAATTTTCAACTAAAAAAGATAAATTTTCACAAAACATGAAATAGGTAAATATTCATTTAAGAAAACTTAAATTAAAAAAAAAATAATAATTTTCAACAAATTCGGTAAATTATCAACCATTTTCAAACCAGAAGAATAATATTCCACCAAAAAGACGATTTTTCGACAAGATAAATGAATTTCCAAGCATAGAGTTGAATTTTCAACTAAAAAAGATACATTTTTAACAAAAAATGGATTTTAAACAAAAAACTTAATCTTTAAGCCAATAAATTTCTACTAAAAAGAAGAATTTTCAATTTAAATAATTAATTTTCATCCAAATAAAAAATAGAACTTTCCGCAAAATGAATCTTCAACCAAAAATGGTAAACTTAAATTTCAGTTGAAAAAATTAATTTTCAACAACAAAAAAAAACAATATTTTTTCAACAAAATAGTTTTATTTTTTACAAAATAGTTTAATCTTCAACGAAATAAATTAATTTACCACTAAAAAAGGTCAATTTTCACAAAAAATGAAATAACTAAATATTCAGTTAAAAAAAATTAATCTTCAACAACAACAATTTCAAAAAATTCAGTAAATTTTTAACCCTTTTTAAACCAGAAGAATAATACTCTACCAAAAAGACGATTTTTCGACAAAATACGTGAATTTTCAAACATATAGTTACATTTTCAACCAAAAAGATAAATTTTCAAACAAAAAGAATAATTTTCAAACGAAAAGAATAATTTTCTACCAAAAGGACGAATTTTCAATTTAAAAAGAATTAATTCTTATCCAAAAAAGAAACGAATTTTCAATAACATAGATAAATTTTCAACCGAACAAATGATTTTTCAACCGAAAAAATTAATTTTTAACCAACTAAGATTAAATTTTCAACCAAAAGAAACGAATTTTCGACAAAATACATGAATTTTCAAGAAATGAGTTGACTTTTCAACTAAAATAGACAAATTTTCAAGCAAATAGTTTAATTTTGATAATTTTGATTGATTTTGAAATAGTTAAAATTCTTACAAAAATTATTATTAAACTGAAAATATGGTATTTTCTAGTTTTCGCTATAAAAAAAAGAAAACTGTTGAAAACTTGTACTTTGAAATTATCTTTCAGTAGAAAATAATGTTATATTTGTGAAATTATTACATTATTACTTTGTTTTACAAATAAAATAACGAATTTGATTGTTAATTTGTCTAAAAAAAAGTATTTTTCATTTATTACATTTGAATTTTCTCTATGGACTGTACTTAAATTACGTTTTTGTTTGACTTAAATTACGTATTTGTTTTAAAATTCAACAATTTTCTTAAAAAGTCATCCTTTTTGGTTATAAAATTGATTTTTTTTAAAAGAAACTTAATCTTCTTGGTTGAAAATTCATCTTTTTAATTAAAACTTGAACTATTTTGGTAAAAATTCGTTTTTTAATGAAAATTAACTTTTTTAGGTGAAAATGTAGTTTTTCCATTTTTGGTTAAAAATGTACTTTTTAGTTTTAAATTCATCTTTTTGTTTTGAAATTGAACTTACCTGTTGAAAATTTGTTGTATTTTTTTTTCAATTTTATTATTCTATTTTTTGTTAAAAATTGATATTTTGTAGTTGAAAATTCAACTATTTTAATAAAAAATTGAACTATTATGGAAAAAAAATTTAACCATTTTATTGAAAACTCTTTTTTTTTAAATTAAGTTATTTAACTGAAAATTTAATTATTTAATTTTTAATTGTAAATTTATATTTTTTAGTTGAATATACAACTGTTTAAAAATATTTTTGGATATAGAAATTATTTTCTTGGTTGAAAATTTATTTTCTTGGTTTAAAATAATCTTTTTGGTTGAAAATTGAACTATTTTGGTAAAAAATTGAAATATTTTAGAAAAAATGTAACCGTTTTGTTGAAAATGCGTTTTTTGTTAATGTTGAAAATTAAGCTTTTCAACCGAAAATTGAATTATTTAATTTTTTGTTGTAAATTTATCTTTTTTAGTTTAATATACAACTTTTTCAAAATCATTTTTGATGGAGAATTAATCTTGGCTGAAAATTAATTTTCTTGGTTTTAATTAACCATTTTGTTGAAAATTTGTTCTTTTTTTATTGAAAATTAATTTTTTTAACCGAAAATTTAATTATTTAATTTTTGATTGCAGATTTATCTTTTTTAGTTGAATATACAACTTTTTTTTCTTTTTTTTGTAGAGAATTAATCTTCTTCGTTGAAAATTATTTTTCTTGGTTCAAAATTATCTTTTTGGTTGAAAATTTAACTATTTTGGAAAAAAATTGAACCATTTTGTTGAAAATTTGTTCTTTTTTTATTGAAAATTAATGTTTTAAACTGAAAAATTAATTATTTAATTTTTAATTGTAAATTTATCTTTTTTAGTTGAATATACAAATTTTTTTTATCTTTTTTGGTAGAGAATTAATCTTCTTGGTTAAAAATTTATCTTTTTCTTTTAAAATTGATCTTATTTGTTGAAAATTCGTTGTGTTTTTGTTGAAAAATCTAATATTCCATTTTTTGTTAAAAATTGATCTTTTGTAGTTGAAATTCAACTATATGGTTGAAAATTGTTTTTTTTCCGTAGAGAAGTAACGTTTTTGCCAGAGAATTAGAGAATTAATCTTCGCGGTTAAAAATTAATTTTCTTGGTTTAAAATAATCTTTTTGGTTGAAAATTTAACTATTTTGGTAAAAAATTGAACTCTTTGGAAAAAATTAACCATTTTGTTGAAAATTCCTTTTTTTTTAAATTGAAAATTAATGTTTTTAACTGAAAATTTAATTATTTCATTTTTGATTGTAAATTTATCTTTTTTAGTTGAATATACAACTTTTTAAAAATCTTTTCTGATAGAGAATTAATCTTCTTGGTTGAAAATTAATTTTTTTTATAGAAAATTAATCTTTTTGGTTGAAAATTACATTATTTTGGTGAAAAATTTAATCACTTTGTTGAGAATCCGTTTTTTTTTGGGTTGAAAAATAATTTTTTAATTGAAAATTTAATTATTTGATTTTTGATTGTAAATTTATCTTTTTTAGTTTAAAATTGAACTGTTTTGTTGAAAATTCATCTTTTTGTTTGAAATTAAACTTTTTTGTTGAAAATGCATTGTGTTTTTTGTTGAAAATTTAATTATTCCATTGTTGGTTACAAATTTATCTTTGTTAGTTGAAAATTCACGTTTTTTGGTAAAAATTAATTTTTTTGGATGAAAATAATCTTTTTGGTTAAAAATGACATAATTTGTTTAAAAATTTAACCATTTTGCTGAAAATTCGTTTTTTTTTATCGAATATTAATATTTTAACTAAAAATTTAATTATTTAATTTTTGATTGTAAATTCATATTCAAAATGTATATTTCTGGTTAAAAATTGAATTATTTTATGAAAAGTTTAACCTTTTTGTTAAAAATTCTTTTTTTTTTTGTTGAAAATAAAATTTAATTATTTAAATATTTCATTTTTTGTTGAAAATTCATCTTTTTTAGTTGAAAATTGAACTATTTATTTGATAATTCATGGCTTTTATTGAAATTTTGATTTTTCTTAGAAAAATAATCTTCTTTGTTTAAAGTTCTTCTTTTTGGCTAAAAATTCATTTTTTTGGGTTTTAAGTAATAAAGTAAAAAATTTTGTTAAAAATTTGTCTTTTCTGGTAGAAAATTATTCTTGTTTGAAAATTAATTTTACAAAACTCATTCTTTTTCTTATTGAAAATTAATTTGTTAAATTACAAATTCAACTTTGTTTTGGTAGAAAACTAGTCTTCTTGCTAAAAATTGGTTTATTTGTTTATTTATTTATTTGAAAATTCATCTCTTTGTTTGAAAATTAATTTTCTTTACTATTTATTCAATATAAAATTATGTATTTTGTTGAATATTTATCTTTTTTGTTGGAAAATTCATAACTTTATTTGAAAATTTAATTTAATAATAATAAAAACCTATTTTTCTGAAAATTCTTTTTTTTTCGTTTTTTTCATTCCTTTGTCTTAAAAATTCATCTTTTAGGTCGTCAATTTACCTATTTTGCTGAACATTCTTTTTTTTTTGTTGAAAATTAAAATTTTTGTTTGTAGAAATTTTTTAAATTAATTTTAAGTAATAAAGTAAATTTTTTTTTTAAATTCGTCTTCTCTGGTAGAAAATTATTCTTATTTGAAAATTATTTTAACAAAACTCGTTTTTTTTTCTTATTGAAAATTAATTTTTTAAATTGAAAATTCGACTTTTTTGGTAGAAAACTAGTCCTCTCGCTAAAAAATCTTCTTTTTGGTTGTATAGTATAAAAATTAAAGAAATTATGATTTTTTTCAGCAAATGGAATTTGAGTGGGTTCTCCACGAAGAGGTCCATTCTTCACTCTCTCAACTTCGGAATATTTTAATGGTATTTTGATTTTGATATTTATAATTCCGTTTTGAAAATATTGTAGAAAATCTATTTAATTAATTAATTTTTTTTTTTTAATTTTAGGAATGCGCCCAGCGATTTCCTTTGGCTCTCTTTGGCAATGACCAACAAAATAAAACGGATCGATTCGTTTTTGCTGCCCCGCACGATCACGTAAAATGTGTCGTTGTACTTACGGGAGACAGCATAACAAATGCGGTACGTAATATCAAAAATATAAAATAATTTCAATTTCCCATAAAAAAAATATTATATAAACATTTGGACCTGGAAACCTTAAAAAACGGGGAAAAATTAATTTTTTTATTTGAAAATTCAACTATTTAATTGAAAATTCATGTATTTTTTTTTTCAAAATTCGTCTTTTTGTTTTGTAAAATCAATTTTTTAAACTGGGAATTTAACTATTCCATTCTTGGTTGATAATTTTTTTTTTTCAATTGAAAATTCAATTAAATAATTTTTTTTTGTTTGAAATTTCTTTTTTTGTAACTGAATATTTAACTTATCCAGTTTTTACGAAATTCTATCTTTTTCAGTTGAAAATTCATTTTTTTCGTTGAAAATTGAACTATTTTGTTGAAAAATGTTGTTCCTTTGTTTGTCAAAATTTATTTTTTTTTCAAATGAAAATTTAACTATAATATTTTTGGTTGAAAGTTTAAATGTTTCGTGTAAATTAAATTTTTTATTTGTATGAAAATTAATTTTTTTATTTGAAAATTCAACTATTCAATTGAAAATTCATGTATTTTTTTCAAAATTCGTCTTTTTTGTTGTTGTAAAATCAATTTTTTAACTAAAAATTTAGCTATTCTATTCTTGCTTGATAATTTTTTTTTTTTTTTTTTAATTGAAAATTCAATTAAAAATTATTATTATTTTTTTTCAACTGAATATTTAACTTATCCATTTTTTGTGAAATTCTATTTTTTTAGTTGAAAATTCATTTTTTTCGTTGAAAATTGAACTATTGTTTTTTCAAAATTCGTCCTTTTTTTTGTTATAAAATCATTTTTTTAAACGGGGAATTGAACTATTCCATTCTTGGTTGATAATTTATATTTTTTTAAATTGAAAATTATTTTTTTGTTTTGTTTGAAATTTATTAATTTTTTTAACTGAATATTTAACTTATCCACTTTTTGCGAAATTCTATCTTTTTCAGTTGAAAATTCATTTTTTTCGTTGTAAATTGAACTATTTTGTTGAAAAATGTTTTTGTTTTTTTTTTGTTAAAATTTCTTTTTTTCAACTGAAAATTAAACTATAATATTTTTGGCTGAAAATTTAAATTTTTCGTGGAAATTTCATTTTTTTATTTGGATAGAAATTAATTTTTTAATTGAAAATTCAACTATTTAATTGAAAATTCATGTATTTTTTTGAAAATTCGTAGTTTTTTTTGTTGTAAAATCAATTTTTTAAACTGGTAATTAAACTATTCCATTCTCGGTTGATAATTTTTTTTTTTCAAATTGTAAATGCAATAAAAAATTATTATTCCTTTTTTTGAAATTTATTTTTTTTATAACTGAATATTTAACTTATCCATTTTAATGTGAAATTCTATCTTTTTTAGTCAAAAATAATTTTTTTTAGCTAAAAATTTAACAATTTCATTTTTGATTGAAAAATTTACCTCTTTTAATTGAAAATTTATTTCTATTGTCCAAAAAGACGAATTAAAAAAATGAATTTTCAACCATATAGTTAATTTTCAACTAAGGTACGTTATGTTAAAAATATAAAATAATTGCAATTTCCCTTATGAGAAATATTATAAAAAACATTATCGGGGTGGTAATTGGACCTGGAAACCTTGAAATCCTGGAAAAATTAATTTTTTTATTTGAAAATTCAACTATTTAATTGAAAATTCATGTGTTTTTTTGAAAATTCATCGTTTTTGTTGTTGAATTCATTTTTTTAAACTGGAAATTTAATTATTCCAGTCTTGGTTGATAATTTATTTTTTAATTGGAAATTCAATAAATTTTTTTTGAATTTCTTTTTTTTTCAACTGAATGTTTAACTTATCCAATTATTGCGAAATTATATCTTTTTTGGATGAGAATCTATTTTTTTTTTCGTTGAAAATTCGTCTTTTCAGTAGTAAAATAATTGGTTTGAAAATTCATCTTTTTGTTGAAAATTCCTCTTTTTTGGTAGAAAGTTAATCCTCTTGGTTGAAGATTCATCTTTTTTGTCAAAAATAATTTTTGATTGAAAAATTTACCTTTTTTATTGAAAATTAATTTCTTTTGTTGAAAATTGGACCAATTTGTTGTCAATTTATTTTTTTATGGAAAAATTTAACTAATCCATTTTTGATCGAATATTTATCTTTTTAGTTGAAATATTATTTGTTTTTGTTGTTGTTGAAAATTAAGTTTTTCAAATGAAAATTTAATTATTTAATTTTTGATTGTAAAGTTATCTTTTTTAGTTGAATATACAACATTTTTTATTATTTTTTTTCTGTAGAGAATTAATCTTCTTGGTTGAAAATTAATTTTCTTGGTTTAAAATAATCTTTTTGTTTGAAAATTTAACTATTTTGGTAAAAAATTGAACTATTTTGGAAAAAATTTGTTCTTTTTTTTTATTGAAAATTTAATTATTTCATTTTTGATTGTAAATTTAGCTTTTGCAGTTGAATATACAACTTTTTAAAAATCTTTTTTGATAGAAAAATTATCTTCCTGACTGAAAATTAATTTTCTTGGTTTAAAATAATCTTTTTGGTTGTAAATTGAACTATTTTGGTAAAAAATTGAATTATTTTGGAAAAAAATTTAACCATTTTATTAAAGATTCCTTTTTCTGTTGAAAATTAAGTTTTTTTAACCGAAAATTGAATTATTTAATTTTTTATTGAAAATTGATCTTTTTTAGTTTAATATACAACTTTTTCAAAATCATTTTTGATAAAGAATTAATCTTGGTTGAAAATTAATTTTCTTCATTTTAAATAATTTTTTTGATTGAAAATTGTACTATTTTGATAAAAAATTTAATCATTTTGTTGAAAATACGTTTTTTTATTGAAAATTAAATAATTTAATTTTTGATTGTAAATTTATCTTTTTTAGTTGAATATTATACAACTTTTTTTATCTTTTTCGGTCGAGAATTAATCTTCTTGGTTGAAAATTATTTTTCTTGATTTAAAATAATCTTTTTGGTTGAAAATTTAACTATTTTGGTAAAAAATTTAATCATTTTGTTGAAAATACGTTTTTTTTATTGAAAATTAAATAATTTAATTTTTGATTGTAAATTTATCTTTTTTAGTTGAATATTATATAATTTTTTTAATCTTTTTTGGTAGAGAATTAATCTTCTTGGTTGAAAATTATTTTTCTTGATTTAAAATAATCTTTTTGGTTGGAAATTTAACTATTTTGGTAAAAAATTGAACTATTTTGGAAAAAATTAACCTTTTTCTTGAAAATTCGTTTTTTTTTTATAAATTGAAAATTAATGTTTTAAACTGAAAATTTCATTACTTAATTTTTTATTGTAAGTTTATCTTTCTTAGTTGAATTTACGAATTTTTTTAAATCGTTTTTGATAGAGTTTGATAGATAGTTAAATTAATCTTCTTGGTTTAAAATAATCTTTTTGTTTGAAAATTTAACTATTTTGGTAAAAAATTTAACCTTTTTGTTGAAAATTCTTTTTTTTTTTTAATTGAAAATTAATGTTTCAAACTGAAAATTTCATTATTTAGTTTTTTATTGTAAATTTATCTTTTTTAGTTGAATTTACAAATTTTTAAAAATCTTTTTTGATAGAGAATTAATTTTCTTGGTTTAAAATCATCTTTTTTGTTGAGAATTTAACTATTTGGGAAAAAAATTTAACCTTTTTGTTGAAAATTCTTTTTTTTTTAATTGAAAATTAATGTTTTAAACTGAAAATTTCATTATTTAGTTTTTGATTGTAAATTTATCTTTTTTAGTTGGATATTATATAAATTTTTTTCTCTTTTTTGGTAGAGAATTAATCTTCATGGTTCAAAATAATCTTTTTGGTTGAAAATTGAACTATTTTGGTAAAAAATTTAACTATTTTGGAAAAAAATTTAACCTTTTTGTTGAAAATTCTTTTTTTTTTTAATTGAAAATTAATGTTTTAAACTGAAAATTTCATTATTTAGTTTTTTATTGTAAATTTATCTTTTTTAGTTGAATTTACAAATTTTTAAAAATCTTTATGTGGAAAAAACTAATATGAAACTCAAGAAACACGAGCATTATTTGCAAGAGTCACCATGCCCCGCACTGACACCATATCCCTCTTTCCTCTAATGTACACGGGAACTTGAATTTAATACCGGTTTCGGGCATGGCTTGAAGTAGACCTGAATCTAAATCCAGACAGTTCGAACGTTAACAGACAGGGCCGCCTGAATAATTTATTTTGGATTTGGATACGTGAAGCAACCTGATGCAACTAGCGCATTAGGAGTGCGGCCCTTGAGCTGTTTGTCACGCTTGACTGAGTAGTGCTACCCGCATCAAGAAACTGCTGTGACATCAATTCTCGGAATGCAGTAAATCCGGACTGATTAAATCGAACTTCCAGTGTACTTTACTACTTTGTTATATGACGTAGTTTGTTCTATCACACTGATACTGAAACAAAAGGGGAAATAAGTATGGAAACAGCCAAGGAAACTGAGGGCACTTGCCAATCTCTTCTCGGACTGATTTTTATTTTCATTCTCTAATTTATCACTTAGGATTTGCTTGTACAATAAAAATTAAGATTTATTTAATGAATGTAATGTAATTAATACAATAAGGGACTTTCTACGCATACATTCTTTCTACAGATTTATCTGAGCCACATAAGGAAGTCGCAATTTTCCTTTCTCCCTTGGAACTTTATAATGTTCATTATTATGAAAGTTGTCAACCTTCGCATCACAGGTATTCTTTTGATTTTTTAGCATATGATTCTTGCCTTGTTGGAATAAACAAGAATTACGCGTACGTCATTGGGATAATAGTAAGAAGACATTTGTGTGCATTCTTGGCTCCCTTAGCGAATTGCTCAGATCCATATGTAAGAGTTAAAGGACGCATAAGTGCCAACAACAATGCCAGCGAAAATGTAGGAATATTGAATGAAGATCCTGTGAACAGTATGTTTCACAAGAGATTCGAGGAAATGCAGACTCATCCTGCCATTATAGATTGGTTACGTCATTAATTCGACTTAAGTCTGTAGAGAAAATATTTGAATTCAAGCGCCGCAAATCATTATTTTCGATTCAGGTTTACTCATTTTCCTCAGCACCTTAAACGGCCTTCAAAATCTAAAACAATCATTTTACGCATTTGGTAATAAAAGATATAGGTAGATAGTTTTGTGAGATAAGTGATCCACGTGTACTTCCTACTTTTCAGTTTCTCTCATCTTCTTAAGATAATAAATGGTATACTATGAGAAAATACTATGCAATGCGGACAAGTAAACTTCAAGTTAACAATGCATGAATGTGAAGCCATCCACTTTTTCCCGTGATAAACTTGAATTTAAGTACTTAGAAACTGTTAATATATAATTTATTATATATTCCCAATTTTCATTTGTAAGACAGATGATTTTCCCCCTCTGATTGAAAAACTACATTTTAATCTGACTGTTTAGCTTGTTTCGAAACATGACAAATAATATTATTAAATGTATATTGCTGCAACTGCGACATCAAAAGTTTTGAAAATGTTAACATTATCTATTATTTATAATGAAGATAAGAAATAATTAATTTTCCTGTTATCGCAGCAAGAATTGCTTGATGCAAATAGTCTTATGAATTTGTCAGTTTTAAGGATTAACATATTGACATATATTTTATAGGTTGCAATGTTTTTTATATAAATATTTTTAACTTTCTGAGACACTTGAAGCAAATATAACTGATAACGTAACGAAACGTTCTATTTCTTTTAGATTAACGGAATTATACACATATTGTAAATCTATACTATTTTTCGCCATCAAAGGTTTTTTAAAAACACACTATTGCAATACAAATATCTTAGAGAAATAAGCTTCTCCACTATCAAAAATTAGAAAGACAAACGAGATAGCGAGTAGTAATATAAATTTCTTGTAGAAAAGTCACTAGTTAGAGTACAATCAAGAATTCTCATTAATTCCCTTAGTAAATGTATAACATTGTAATATTATATAATATATAATTGTTCCTTTTGCCGAGAAAATGACCTCTGATTTGTTTCAGTATTTTAAAAAAATATTTAGAGGTCGCTCAACGCTATTTTAGGGCAAAAATGCTCATTCCTAATTAAATTGACGCTATTAATTGATTATTTATTTCTGGCGTGTATGAATTATGTTCTTTACAAGTCAATATTGCACTCAGATTTTTTTCAGATTTTTCACAATAACATTCAAAGGTCGCTCAAGGTCATTTTAAGGCCAAAATAGCTATTCTTAATTAAATTGACGCTATTTATTAATTATTTATTTCTACCGCGTATGAATTTTGTTTTTCACAGGTCAATATTGCACTCAATTTTTTTCATATTTTCACGATCACATTCAAATGTCTCTCAAGGTCATTTTCTTAATAAAATGTTCATTTAATTAAATTTTCTCTAGTTCTTTTTTGAGAAACAGTGTATTTATTCATTGCGGCAAAAAAAAAAGTCAAAAGGTTTAATAACTGTGTGCCATATATTACTTTAAGGTCATTCAAGGTCATTTTGCGAAAAACGGTCATCCAAAATTTTTTTCTTTTTCATGGTAGATATTTTTTTTTAATTTTGCTTCAAATTAAAAATAGTAAACGTTAAAAGCAAAAGGACATCGAAGCTTTAATAATAATATATCATCAAGTTTAGTTGTCAAATTGTAAATACGAAGAATTAATTATCATAAGTGCAGAAGACTGGGTGATGATTTACCTTTTAGAAAAGAAAGAGAAAAACTTAGTTGGCGATGAACTATCATCTAATATGCAAGTGTTAGCACTGTTTTTTCATTATCACTATTTACAAAAAGGTCATTTTTTGCGAAAGAACCTTGAATGTCCTTCAAATCATATGACAAACATTAATCAAACAACTTGACTAATAGCGTCAATTTAATTAAGAATAGCCATTTTTGCCCTAAAACGACCTTAAGCGACCTTTGAATGTTATTATAAAAATCGAAAAAAATCTGAGTGTAATATTGACTTGTAAAGAACAAAATTCATACGTCAGAAATGAATAATCAATAATTATCTTCAATTTAATTAGGAATGAGCATTTTTGCCCTAAAATGGCCTTGAGCGACCTCTAAATGTTTTTATAAAATTCTGAAACAGATCATAGGTCATTTTCTCGGCAAAAGAATGTGAAATACATGGCGTGCGGTCTCCTTGTAGTACTTCTTGCAAGAAAATATTGAATATTATTATTTTCAATCCAGTCAGTACGGTAGAAACCTTTGCCCGTAGTTCGTCTCTAGTGGAATGCCAACGATTAAGAGGTTATATCACAGCTATCACAATTTTTATTAAAAATAACTTATTCTTCTTGTTGGATATGTTCAAAGGTAATTTTTCCAGTACATAAAATACCACAGACGCGAACCATCTTGTTTTCCCATCTTCAAACGTTTTGATTTCTATAAAAAGCTGCGGTCGACTGTGCCCTCCGGTGTGGGGCAAAGCCGACGAAATACAGCTTGTTAGAAATAATCAAATTATTGAATCGTTCTTTTAATCATGTAATTAATACTTATAGAAATATGATATACAGTAATGTAGGGCTGTAAATGAGAAAAAAATGGATCAATTCTACATCTTCATAACTTTAAAAAAATCATTGACTGTTAACTGGTCGACGCTGCCCCTCTTCACCCTACTTTCTTTTTGTAGATTTATCTGAGTCGTTTAAGAGTGACGCAATTTTCCCTGCTCCCTTGGAACTTCATAATGTCATTCGTTACGAAAGTTGTGTACCTCCACATCACAAGTATACTTTATATGATTACGCTTACCTCGTGGGAACAGATGAGAATTACGAGTACGTCATTGGAGTAGTATTAAGAAGACACTTGTGTGCATTCTTGGCTCCCTTTGCGAATTTTCCAAATTCTTATGTAAGAGTTAAAGTACGCATAGGTGCCAACAACAATGCCAGAGAGATTGTGCAAATATTGGATAAAGATCCTGTGAATAGTATGTTTTACAAGATATTCGGAGAAATGCAGACTCATACTGCCCTTTTACATCGTTTACGTTAATAATTCGAGTTAAGTGTAGGGAAAATATTTGAATTCAAGCGCCGTAAATTATTATTATCGATCCAGATCATGGGCATAGGAATAGGAAGGGGACTAGCCTCATGCTTCCTAACTTGGGCGCGGGGATTGATGCCAAGTTACAAGGGGGAGTCGACCATGTTGGTCTGCAGAAGTATGGGGAGTAAGTGAGAGAAGAAGAGTCTACTCTTTTTCTCGCAATACCGGTTTAGCACACCAAGATGGTAGAGTGCCCCATTTGTTGCTTCGATCCCGCTGCGACATGCCTAGTCCCCTTTTATTCCTATGTCCATGATCCAGATCTTACTTATTTTTCTCAACCCCTTGAACGGTCTTCGAAATATGAAACATACATTTTACGTACACTGGGACCCCGCTTTACTGGGCGTTTCGGGTGTACACTCAATGGCCTTCACCATAAATCCGGGTTCTCCAAACTGTTATTCTTCTCCTTCTTGCTTGTGGCTTCTTTTAATGCCGAACCGTAAACTGCGCAACTCCACTGACCTTTCAAACGCCTCTCTCTCTCCCCTAGGACCACCTTAGCTGGTAAGTCAGGTTCCGGTAAAGCGGAGCCCCGAGTGTATTTGGTAATGCAAGGTATGGGTAGATATTTTTGTGAGATAATTGATCCAAGTGTACTTCCTTCAGTGAAAAGTTTAATAATCCTTTCTTTTCCATAAATAAACGAGTTTAATCATTGAATTTGTACTCCGTCATTTTCCTTACCTTATTAATTTCTCTTTCCTTCCTGAATATTTTTCGGACACTCACGGTTTCTTTAGTGTATTTTTATTAAACTGTTATACTTTTCGTGTAGAACTCATCTATTTTGTTTATAAATTCATGTATTTTGTTAAAAATTCAACCATTTTATTTAGTTGTAGGGTAAATTTTTTGTAGAATAATTTTATTGTTGGCTTAAAGATGCAATAATTCAGTAAAACTTTGATTTCTTACTTGGTTCAAAATTCGGCTTTTTCGTTTCAAAATTGATCTCTTTTGGTTTTGTTTAATAATACAATTTTTTAATAATTTCAAAAGGTTTCGAAAGAATAGAAACAATTTCTTAACATTCCTGGGAACATCTCAAATGACGTCTTATTTCGAAAAATTAATTTTATACGGGAATATTGAAAAAATTTCCAAAACTGTCAAAAAAGAATGTGAAAGATTTCAAGGCAATTTTGACAATTTTGCAGATTTTTTAACATTTTAGGAATCATTTGAAATAATTTAAAAGATTCTTAGATATTTCAGAATGTTTTTCTCTAAAATTGTCAAAAATCTGATTTAACCCTTGTGTGCACACCCAACTTTATCCACGTTGTTACACACCTGGTGTACACTTTTTATCCCATTTTTTAATTTTTCAATTCGTAAGAGGAGAACCAACGTGCTGGGCACTGTTTACCAAATATTGCCGTAGCCCAGAAGACTCCAAGTTATATTTTCGACCACACAATAATATTCAAAAACCCCCTAAGACGACCCACACCACTTCCACCTCAACAAATCCGAAGAGCTTCCACGTAAAACCATAAAAAAATAAAAATATTTGAAATAATTACACAAGTCTCCTTTGGAATAATCCAAGTCATATTTTCGGTCCAATAATAAATTCGAACGACCCCCGAAAAACACCCCCACCACTTTTACCCAAACAAATCCCAAGTGCCCTCACTCAAAACACTCAAAAAATTTTGAATTTTGAAACAATCACGCAAGTCATTTTCAGAAAATCAGAAGTTCAATTTTCAACCATCTAATAATATTCAACCACCCCCTAAGACCACCCCTACCACTATCATCTTAAGAAATCCGAAGACCCTTGACGTAAAATCATAAAAAAAATTGAAATTTTGGAATAATTACACAAATCTCCTTCAGAGAACCCTCAGTCTTATTTCCAACTTCATATTAATATTCAACAACGCACTCAAGGTTGCATTATTTATGCATGTATCATTTAAAGTCGATTATTTTTACGATAAAATTCCTGAATAATTTCTAAAACCACAATTTGCTTAGAATTGAGCTAAATAACGACGATTCAGAGGCCCTAAGGGAAATTTCAATTTTAACTCTACTTACACGCAAAAATGTACCGTTTTGGGCACCCGGGTATCCGCGTCAGCACACAAGGGTTATCACGGAAAAAAGTGGACCGTTAAAAGAACTCTCTGAACCAGTAGCTCTATCTGTCTTAAATTTTTCGCCCGCAAATAATAATTAATATTATTCTCCTTTTCTTCAAAACATCCCGCTGCCATAAATATGCATACTTAGATTTTCTTGAAATGTAACCTTTGGATTTATATTAATCTATAAATAAAGTCCGGGACTCTACTCTGTGGCCGTCTTCGTTAAACCTCAGTAGTAGCGGTGGGCTGAATCCGCACTGCCCACTTCTACTGACGGTCCCCACGCGCCGAGTGAGGCTGTCACAGTACAGTCAGACGGCCGGTCCTTCTTCCGCGTCCGCGCTGGTAGTACCTTAGTAGCACAAAACGCCGTGTAAATCAGTATCCTTCGAGTTCGTTAACGCGACCGCCTGCCTACAGCAGGGCTCACCACTTTCAGCAGGTGCTGACTGACACGACAAGTACATGACAGCCACAAATTTTTTCTGTCATTTTCTTCTTCGGTTTCCAGGAATCCTGGAAAGGGTTACGTTCACGGCTCGTTGCGGCTCATTGTCACACCGAAAGGTCTGATTTTTTTCGACTTGAATTCACAATACATTTCATTTTTTCATTTTAAGCTGTAATTTACCGTGAAGGATTAGGGACCAGTCGAATGACAAGATTTATGAGGGCCTGTTCTCGGGCCTGTTTGAACTAGTCTCGCGACTGACACTGTCAGTATTTGCAGTCACTGACTGCCTTTTGGTGAGCCCTGGCCTACAGAGTAGTGTCCGGACGAAACCGAAGAAGCATAAAGAAAGAAGCGAACCCTGGAGTTAATTTCTTGCTCTAAAAAGTAAATATAAGCGTACACCTAAATATAATAATAAATTAAGATTTGACTACAACTTCTAGTTTCTCTAAGTCTTCACCGCCATTCTTTTGAAGGCCAAGGTAATTCGAACGAATTTAAACAAGTACGATTTACGTTCTCTCTCCCAAATTGAGGGTTGTGGTCCCGAACTCCTGCGTGGACAGTTGGCTTTCCTTTGCCAAGTGGAAGTCGGCTGTTAACGCTGGTATTCGGTCTCATCCCTCCTCATGAGCTAGAACAATTGCAAACGCGGCCCGGGGGAAGCTCACTGGGTGCTGGTGATCACACACCTGGCCAGGGACTGGAAGTTGGGCGTGACTAAGAACTGCTGGCCGAAGTTAGGGCCGGAAGTGGATGGTCGCACGGACTTCCAATAACACTCTGAGCTAGGAGTGTCTCATTCCGGTAGTCAGGGCTCCACGGTTCATACTCGGTTCTATACTCGGAATTCCATTAATTCATTCCGGTAGATGTCAAGAAAGCATCTGAACGCTCGACAGCAAGCCAAACATCAGGCCTCGTGTTGCCCGTGATAAACGTTCAGCTGAGGTAGCTCCTAGAAATTTTTGCCCGGTAGCCTCTGTGTGTTATAAGAAATTTAAAATATCATAAGCAGAAAATATTATGTATAATTATGCATAAATATTATGATAAAAGAGAAAACATTATAAAATATTTTCCGATAATTTTACTTTGTAAAATGTCAGTGACGTTACTACTGTAAAGCAAAACCCCGATTTGTCACCGTTGGGGGGGGGGGGCTCTCCTAAATTTAGAAGCGAAAATCTGTTGTCTTACTGATAAGCAAGTAATAAATCGGCTTTCTTTTTTAATTTAAAACGGACCTCCTACCAAAATTCTCGGAGAGGGCCTACACGTTTCTAGTTATGCCACTGAACTTATTCACTTACCATTTCAAATAGTAAGGCTGACAATCTCGCTTAGTGCTTATTGTAATACGAAAAAGGTGATCGAACTCACTTGCAAAAGTCAAACTCACAATACTTTGCTTACTGTAATAATCAGTTATTCATAGAGCTTACATTTTCAACTGTACTATTTCAAATAGTTATTGAAGCTGCTTGCTCTAGTAATCTTTCTTTTTACAATTTGAAATAGTAATGCAGACTTTGAAACTCTGATTAAAAAACTACATTTTGATGTGACTTAGCTTGTTTAGAAAAATGAAAAATAATATTATTAAATTTATATTGTTGCAACTGTGACATGAAAAGGTTTCAAAAAATTAACATTATCTATTATTTATAATTAAAATAAAAAATAATTAATTTTTTTACTGTCACAGCAAAAATTGTTTGGTGCAAATATTCTTATTGTGTCAGTTTAAAATATAAACATAATGACATATGTTTTATAGGTTGAGATGTAATCTATATAACGGTTTTTAACTCTCGGAGACACTTGAAGCAAATATAACTGATAACGTAACGAAACGTTCTATATATTTTTTATTTACGGAAATGTACATATATTTTAAATGTATACTATTCCTTGCCATCGAAGATTTTTAAAAAACACATTAATGCAATAAAAATATCTCAGAGAAATAGGCTTCTCAACTATAAAAAATCTTACGAACTGTGCAATAATTTAGAAAGACAATAAAGATATAAAAAACATATTAATGCAAACAAATATCTCAGAAAAATAAGCTTCCCCACCATAAATAATCTTAATAAAAAGTGCAATAATTGAAAAAGACAAACGAGATAGCGAATATCAATGGAAATTTCTGGTAGAAAAGTCATTAGTTACACTACGATCAAGAAGTCTTCTGTAGTTTCTTCTAGCTAGAAAAAATGAGGGTAGTTGTTACTCTCTTTGCTTTAGCCATTCTCATTAATTCTATAGGTAAATATATAACATTGTAATATATAATAATATAACAATATAATACTACATATACATATACATATACATATAATTAAAAACTAAAGGTTAACAACCACCGCAGGGTCCCACGTAGGACCGCGGTAAATCCCATTCATGGCCACGTCTCACAACCGTGAGATGGGTGGTCAATAAAAAAAAATATATATATATATACACTACCATCGGAAATTTCCTCAAGAATCCCAGCAATTATTAACAGTGGATCTATTTTTGACGATTTTATAAATAACTAAAGCGTTTGTGGGTCATCATTTTCTGAGACAAAATATGAAATTTCGATCCCTTTAGGTTGAAACTTCAACTATTTGGTTGGAAATTTATTTCTTTTTTTTTTTAATTCGACTCTTTTGTTAAAAAGTGATGTTTTTTGTTCGAAGATTTGATTAAAAATGCTACTGCTTTTGGTTGAAGTTGATTATTTTTCGTTTGAAAATTCGACCATTTGGTTGAAAATTAATTTGGTTTGTTTAAAAATTCAACTATTTCGTTGAAAATGCAATACATTTTCGACTTTCATATTGAATTCAATACGGTACTACATTAACTTTATTTAAAAAAATGTATTTCCCTATTTTCGTGAAAAATCACCCTACTTTTCCTGTCTGGAAAGCATTTTGGGTTGTCAAGTCTATCCAAATATTATGTTTGTATGTTTTGTGTTTTATTTAAGGCGCTTATCAAATAAAATAAGCAAATAGAAGACAAAATTTGACTTAAAAGTCGGATGGGAGAGAGGGTGAAAAAGTGTTCAAAATAGCTTAACGTCGTTTTTAAATTCTCCAAATCTATAACTTAGTGAAAGTTCACCGCGATTACTATTGAAATTCAACTAATTCAATTACAGAAAAGTCAGTAATGTACTTTTTATATGACATAGTTTGTTCTACCATATATGTAATACAATAAAACAAACCATCTTTGGCCAGAAATTCCTATTCATACTAGGAACATAGTCTTAAATTAAAGCATTTTTGTTAATCCAACATTATCATTGCTGAGGCATTAATTACTAAAATGATAAGTATAAAATTACTAATCTGATTAGTCCCAATATATTTATGAAGGCAGTATTGTGAGACGTATATATAAGGTTTAAATAATAAAAAGTCGTTTAAACAATTAAAAGCAAAGTGAATCATTGATTTGTTATATTGCCCAATTAGTTTATGCCATTGCCAATAATTGATTTTCTACGTATACTTTCTTTTTGTAGATTTATCTGAGTCTTTTAAGAGTGACGCAATTTTCCCTGCTCCCTTGGAACTTTATAATGTCATTCGTTACGAAAGTTGTGTACCTCCACACCACAAGTATACTTTATATGATGCCGCTTACCTCGTGGGAACAGATAAGAATTACGAGTACGTCATTGGAGTAGTATTAAGAAGACACTTGTGTCCATTCTTGGCTCCCTTAGCAAATTTTCCAAATACTTATGTAAGAGTTAAAGTACGCATAGGTGCCAACAACAAGGCCAGCGAGATTGTGCAAATATTGCATAAAGATCCTGTGAATAGTATGTATTGCAAGATATTCGGAGAAATGCAGACTCATACTGCCTTTTTACATCGGTTACGTTAATCATTCGACTCAAGTGTGAAGGAAAAATATTTCAATTCAAGTGCTGTAAATTATTATTATCGATCCAGATCTTAATTATTTTTCTCAGCCCCTTGAACGGTCTTCGAAATATGAAAAACTCATTTTATGTACACTGGGACCCCGATTTACCACGCATCTCAGGGATACACTTAATGGCCTTCAGGTAAATCCGGGTTCTCCGAACTGTTCTGGTACATCAGATTCCGGTAAAGCGGGCCCCCACTGTATTTTGTAATGAAAGGTATGGGTAGATGGTTTTGTGAGACAATTGATCCACGTGATAATGCTGTCTTTTTCATAAATAAACGATTTTAATTATTGAATTTGTACACCGTCATTTTCCTTACCTTTTTAATTTCTCTTTTCTTTATGAATATTTTTCGGACACTCACAGTTTCTCTAGTGCATTTTTATTCGGACAATTATGAGTAATAAGTTTGAACCCTGAATCTAGTTTTTATATTTTAAAGCTGTATTTTCTTCTCACCAGGGTTATCAGATGTCCGAATTTATACGAACATATCCGTATTTTCGAGTCTTGTCCGTATCGTACGTATTTTTTTTTTCGAAATGTCCATATTTTTCATGATATAATTTAAAAAAAGATAAGTTGAGAAGTTAAAAAAATTACGTTAAGTGATGAGCTTTGTTCCGAGAGAGAGAAAATATAGATAAAACTAGCGGAGTATAAGTTTGTGTTGTGACCATCAGCCGGCGCTGAAATTACTAGGATTCATAGCCCTAATAACAATATGCGCGCAAGGTGCCACGCACGGTGCGTCGTGCGAGCCGCACGCGTGTCGATGAAGTGCATCCCCTCTACGACTAGCGTAAAATATTTCCAATCATAAGAAATTTTCGAAATAAATAGGAACATAAGTTTTATTAAAATACAAATACAGCATTTTTTAATTCAAAAATAAAGAAAACAACGTGTACAAATTTTGAGTTAAAGTCGAGAAGGAAAGTACTTATGTAACAATTGTTATGTTTTCGGATTTTATTATAGTTCCTGTAATTCTTTTAATACTGATTTGCGGAGACTGCAATTTTCAATTCTTGAAGATTTCAGAAAAGTTTCCTCTGACAGTTTTTTTGTCTTTGTAGCCTTCCAAACTTTTTCCATATTCATCAGTAGACGTCAAGATAGTCAAGATATTCTATCCTTTCTTTCTACAAGAGCATCCTAAAACTGTAAATGATTTTATGATTCATTTTTTATGTTTTTCCATATATACACGTGGAAAATATGAGATTTTTTAACCTAACTTTTAATTTTCTGCTTTTTAAAAGAAAATATATATTTATATTTTTCTTTACTTACCAGTTTCTTTAACACAATTCGTGGCACGCAAACATTAACATTTTTTAGATGACAGTTACTCCCAGTGGGACCCTGCGGTGGTTGTTAACCTTTAGTTTTTAATTATATATATATGTATATATATAGTCCTTTTTCAAAATATAACTATTTCATGAAAACGGACAATTTCATTTTTAATTCTTATCATTGAAGATATTATTTATCAACTTTAGATCCTTAACTTCTGAAACCCCTAAATTTGTTATTTATAGTGTCCATATTTTAATATCCGCCCTAGTTATTATCTATTAAAATTAAATTTAATATTCCTTATTAATTATAACAATTGTACTTTGCGAACTTAATAAAATGAAAACCCCATACAGTTGAATTCAAATCCCAATTTTTAATTTAATATTATATCTAGTCACTTTATAAGGAATTGCAAGTTAATATACATACATATATGTATATATATTTAATTATTCGATCAGAATTAAAATGTCACCTGTTATTTTAATTATGACTTCATAATTTATTTATATTATTTAAATTAAATGATAACTAAATAATTATTATTTAGGCGCTCTTGCACGTGTGTATTTGTCAATAAAATCAATCTTCTTTTGACAGTACTTTTCGTTCGAAAATATTATAACTTTAAAAATGGCGCGCCTTGTTTCGTTATTTGTTTCAGATCTAGTTTCAGATAATCACATGATCATGAGATAATCAGATGCTTCAGTTCAGGTTGGTCGTTGGTGTCATCACTCATCAGTGATGTAAATTTAACTTAAGAAACAAGTTAGTGCAATTAGAGGTTCGATTTTGCCATAAAACTGAGCGAACTTGAATTTCGCATGTTTAAAAATCGTAAGAAAAAATTGATTTTAGTCGCTAGTTTGACTCATCGATGAAAATTCGCCAGACAATCGAGACGACCTTCGACCTGGCAGTTTGCGGTATATTTGGGATTTGGCAAGCGCAAGCAAGGCAAGGCTATAGGCAGCAATAGGCAGGCTAGGCAAGGCAAATGTCAGTTTGATATTGAGGTCCAGAAAGAAGTTGTATTTCTGGAATAAAAGGCCTTTTTTGAATTATGCAAAACGTGGCGACCTATTTTTCCTAAAGGTCAACAATTACTTTTCGTTGTGACACCATTTTTAAAAGCAGCTAAGGTAATTATGAGTTTATTTAGACATTTTCGAGCTTCTAACCTATCAACTATTTTTCAATAAGTCGATTATTGACCCACTATTGTTACTTTTTTTTCTCCAAATTTTGTGGAACTTTCTTTTTTTGTGATACTTATTTATAGATGTGATTGTCACTCATCATAAAGTGTCAAAACTGAGTTTCAAACCTATTATGTAACTTAATTATACGTCCGGTACTTTTATTATCTCGTTAAGTGTTTTCCTGTGCGTTTCTTTTCTATGGTAGATTATCAGAGTGAATTAAGGCTTGAAATATTGTATTTAAAAGGAAGCTCTTATCATTATTTTATTGTTTTCTTATTCAACGCAAAGTCGAGCGACATTTTCGTGCTAGGCTTCTAACAAAAACATTCTCTTTTTTAAAAACAGTATTACACCTGTGTAATATTTTTATTTAACTAAAAACGGTAAGGTATTCATTGCCAAAATAATATTACTTGTGCTATTTTTGGTTAGCAATTCCAAAAACTATTTTTGTGCAAACAAAATTTTGTTTTACAAAACCACCGATTTTGTTGGACTTGCATGTTTAGAATATTTTTTGAAAAGTGTTAAAAAAATTCCTCTTCGAAAATTGTATTAAAAATAATTATAATCATTTTTATCAATAAATAGAGTTTTGTAAATTTTTTTACTTTCTTACATAAAAAAATTTGATTTCTGATTTTACGATTTATACGTGTTTTTTCTGTTAATGAATATTTCTGTTTACTTACTTTGAAATATGTAATGTATTTATGATAAAAAATAGCATTGATTTCCCTGTAAAAGCATATTGTACAGAATTTGAAGAAAATGGAACATTCTTTTGAAATTTTGGAACCAAAGTGAAAATATTTGATGCCAGTGTAAATAATTTCACAGTTTAAAATTTAAACCTCAGAATGAAGAATTTTCAATAAAAATCTTAAAAATTTGTGTATTTTATTTTTACAACCAGAATTGTAAATTTTAAATCAGAATTATAGGATTTCAAATTTGAATGTATCAAAATTATTCAGAAATTTCAAAACATTGAATATTTTCGGATTTAAATGTTCAAGTTGAAACTGTTAAAAAGGTTTGTTCAATGAAACTTTTCAGAAATGTTGGAATGGGCGTACGACGGAGTGAACAGTTCAATTCCTCGCAATTCAGGACCAGAATGTGCCAATTACATGAGCCCTAAGCGAAGAATAATTGAAACCTTTTGTGTTTCAATATTCATCATATTTTGCCTCTCGTGGGGATATAAAAGAATTAAATTGCCCAAGCCAATGCCCTATGTTAACCAAGATAGAGTCGGAAAAAGGGTTCTATTAATTGTAATGTCTCTCGTATTGGGTATGGAAATAGGTTTTAAATTAACTAGTCGAACATTTATTTATTTTATGAATCCTTGTCACGTCCACACGATCGCCCAGGTGAGTGTATTGATCAAGCTGTGTTATACAAACTCAAACAATTGTTTTCAACGAGGTGTTCAAATGCTAATTCCATCCAAAGATTAATACGGAAAGAAATACATAATTAAAACATTTTTGAAACAAATAACAAATATTTTTAAAAAAATATATGAGTAAAACCTTTTTGTAAAACAATTAGTCCATTTCTTTATTTCACTCACAAGGATACATCACCATTGGTCACAGGTATTAAGCATAGCCGTTTATGCCATTGTGTAGTCCTGTCCCATACGAACACGATTGTGATGTCCATTTTTCCTAATGGAATAGAAACATTTTGATTAATTTTCATGTCAACTAAGAAAACCGATTCTGAACTTTATTTTGTGATAAAATTAGGTTTTGATGCACTTCCGATACAAACATTAACTAAAATCGATAGTTCATTATTCACGTGTAAAGTGTAAATTTAGCAATTTTGTTGTTATTTTTTCATGCAATTTGTATTTCTAATTTTCGATAAATTAATGGCCTAAAAACATAAATAATACTAACATTTTATATTTATTTTCGAAAGGCATATTGTGATATTTATGAGTGAACTTTATTTTCGAAAGATATGTTGAATGTACATTTAATACGTTTCAGAATTCCATGTTGTCGTGATGTTCTAATGTATCATTGAAACAATAATGTCTTTCGCAATGAGCGCATTTCAAGAAGCAGAAATTTGTGCAGAAAAAAGCTTCTGATACCACAAGTTATTATTTATGTTTTCAGGCCGTTAATTTATCAAAAATTACAAATAAAAATTGTAAGAGAAATGAACAAAACAAAATTACTCGATTTAGGCATTATGCTTGAATAATGAACTATCGGTTTTAGTTAATCTTTGTGTCGGAAGTGTATCACCAAAACTTAATTTTATCACAAAATAAACTTCATAATCGGTTTTCTCATACCAAAAAATCCCCCAATACACATTTCAATAAAAAAATGAAAAAAATACTGAAATTTACCACTCAATCTAAACTTCACATCAAAATTACTCAAAATGTTTCTATTCCATTAGGAAAAATGGACATCACAGTCGTGTTCGTATGCGATAGGGCTACACAATAGCATAAACGGCTATGCTTAATACCTGTGACCAATGGTGATGTATCCTTGTTAATGCAAACTGCAAATATTATTATAATACGTATTCTTATTCGATGAATTTAAAATAGATTATTGTTTATCGCTATTTTTAATTTTCAAATATTTAACGCTTTTAAACCCGTCTATAAAAAGATTTCATGTGTATATGCTATTTTTGGACCTATTTATTATTTTGTAATTTAATCTACCTATAACTTTGCTTAAACTATAGAATTAAATATTCATAAGAAAAGAAAATTAACTATGAAAACATTGAAAAGAGTCATTTTAATTTTTCACAGTTGTACTTACTAGCAGCAGATCCTAGTCCAATGGCAACTGCGGTTTTTAGGGTGCAAATGAATTATCTCAATGGACCGTTACTAGCCTACGTATTTCCAGAGACTGAATCTCGAAACGTAAGTCTCCAACTTCTAACTTTAACCAATCAATCACAATAAATACTACGAGAACCTTTTGTGCCTGAAAAAATTCATTTAATCCATTAATATAAATTCCATTACTTACAAAATTCGATGCGAACATGTTTTGGTCTGAAAATACTCGTAATAAAACTGAAAATGCAAAGATAACAAATAGTGCTATCATTTTTTAGATTTTTGCTGACAAAGCGTGCTACTATGTTCAGCATGGCTTGATGGTCGTAATTCCCTATTACCTGCTGAGGCTCGGAGGTAAATTATTATTATTTAAAACAAAATTTTAACCTGAACGGAAAGTAGAAGATAATAAATCCTCTTTTTCACGTCAAAAACTATGATAATAAATTAGGAGATCATTTTTTTCTACTTATAATTGTAGTTTACATAGTTCAATTGATTATATTTTTCCTTGTCATAACATTTCAGGAGCTTATAACGTTGAACCTTTCACGGATTTGAGTTGGCCATTATTTAGTTACGGATTGAATCTGGCATACCACTTTTGGATTCTTCAAGCAGCTGCTTTGGTAAGTTTACTTAATTTTTATTCTCAAAATAGTGTTTAATATAGAAATTGCTTTAAATTTTTGAACATAATTCTAGAAATTATACACAATTATGTAAATTCAAAAACAGTATTCTTCAAAATTAAATAAATAAGATTCAAGTACTAAGCATTCAAGAATATTTTTTAATTTAATTTATTATTCATTTATTAATAAAACAATTTTTTAATTGTTTAGTTTCGGGAATGTTATAATTAAACTATTTTTCTTTGACGGAAATTTTATAGTGTCGGATATTTTATGATGTGGGCAATTTCAATTCGAGAATTATCTACTAATTTTTAATGCCGAACGCTACAATTTCAGTTGTTCCATTTACTACCCAAGTTTTAATTTTTGTATTACGATTTGAAAATGTGTAACATTATTAATATAAGACATGAAACAAATTGTCCAGCTATGGATGCTTTGAATTTGAAATGAGTAGTTTCATCTTTAATCATTGAATTTTGTACACTTGATTTAAAATGATTCATTCTTGTAGCCTTTGTCGTTCAAATATTGTTCAATTTTAATTTATTAATTTTCTTAAAATCTTCAATTAGAAATCGTTTAATTTTAAGCGTTTTGATATTCTCTGATTATGAATGTTTGACTTTGAAATTGATTTTCTATTTAGAATTGTAACAATTCTAAATAACAAATTCTAAGTAACAGTTGAATTCTTCAAATTTTTAATTTGAAATTATCTAAGCATTTGAAATGGTTTTAATCGGAAAATTAAAAAAGTTGAAATTTAAAATGAATTGTTGCAAATTAAATCCTCCGAAATTAGACAATGTTAGAATTAGGTATTATAAAGTGAATGATTTTAAATGTTTAAATTTTACAAATTGAACATTTCAAACTCTAAAAGCTTTAAAATGTTATGAGTTTGAATTAGCGCAATAATTTCAGATTTGAACATCAGAAATTGTAAACAATTTTAAATCGAACTCATGTGAATAAGTTCAACTTCATGTGAATAAGTTTGTCTACTAAAAATCAAAAGAATTCCCGGTTATTTCCCGGCTCAAATGGCCATCCTGTACTTATAATATTATAAATTCGCACTTGTGTCTAATTTTTCCGTCTAAAATCAAAATTAATTTGTTTCAAGCCTGTGCAAGTGAACTTGAACCACATGCTGTGTCCGGCACTCCTGGACCCATTCGAAGGTCAATACTATCGTCTCTGGGCAACCGCTCATCAATCTCTATTGTGCCCTCTTTTGGGCAAAGTATTTTGCCTTGCAGCTAACTTCTTTCTAACGAAGTTTCCTGCCACGAAAATCAAACCAACACTCGATCACCCGATTTCGAGACAAGGTGCGATTCCCGACAAAATTGGAACTCAGTCGATTTCCGATGGCTGCATGAACGGACGTACACACGTGGATTAATTCCACGTCGCAGTAGAATTAAAAAGTTATTTATAGTAATTAAATCGAATTATGAATGTTGAGCTTTCTGTGATTCCTGAACCTATAATCACGAAATACTCAAGATTGTAGAAGTCGCTAGTCTTTCTCGGCTGCAAAATATTTTTTTAACGCATCTTCCATTCGAGGAAGAGATGGACTAGAAAATAAAAGTTACTCTGATAGCTTCTGCGGTATTTGTAATAACTTCTCATTTATTTGAGATAGATAACGTTCGTGTGTAAATAATACACAATTCTAAAAGATAAAATCTGTATAAAAGTAAGAACCAGTATAAATATTAAATTATTTAATGGTGTAAAAAAGAATCTTTTTTAAGATAGAATCTTCTAATAGATTTAGAATGAAACTAAATTAAATCATATAATCAATTTTTGGAACCATGGATTTTGAAAAATGTAGATTACATATATATAAGAAAATGAAATCGAGGGCATTTTCTTTAAATGGAGAAAGGAACCTAGAAGAGCATTATTTTACGAAAATAAGTCCTAGTCATCCACATAGTCTGTACAAATTAAAGATAAAACTCTGTGAATTCTGGTCAGACTTTGTATATTGTCTAGATGAAGTGATCTACGGGAACAACGATGAATGACATTTAATATATTTACGATAATTATCATATTTAGCATTGAAAGGAAAGTTCCTTAGACAGATTTTATGATTCATTCCACTTTTTAAAATAATTTATTTACCTTCATGTCATTCTCTAACTTGAAAGTTAGGTAAACCTTCCGCATCAAAATGAGCGTCAAGAATAATCAAGAGTTTATGGTAATATTTTTCTCAAAAAACAATAAAGAATTTATGGCACTATTTTTCTCTCAAAAAATGATAAGTCCATGTTATTTAGTATTAATATATTTTTTTATAAGTAGGTAAATTTCACTACAACAGATTTTTTTTAATCTAGAGAAAATTATATTTGTTCAAATTAATGTCGGTTTTAGATTTTCGAGTCTTCAGATTCAAGATTTCGAGAGTGGAGTGTTCGAAGTTTCATTTTACGAAACTTGAAGTAGCATTTTAGGATTGATCGATTTTTGAAATAAAAACCATGTGGTGTAGGAATTTTGGAAACTTATTTGTTATTCAACGAAATGCTACTAAGTCAGTATGGCAAATATTTATTGTATTACACTATGCATACTGTTATACTGGTTAAAGAAACATTTAACCACAATCAAAAAATCTTACGAGAATATGTAAAAAAATAAAGTGAGCTATTGTAGAGAGATGAATTTTTATTATTTAAAAATTTTTTATTCCTCAATATTCTGATTGATATTAAAAAAAACGATGGACAAGATTATTTGTTTTCATTCGCTGAGTAACCAAGAGAAAATGTGTAATTTTAGAAGAAAAAAAATCACCGGTGGAGTGAAATTATTCATCTCTCTATAATTAATATTTATTTTTAGTTATTGTTCAACCAGAGTTTTGTCACTCAGTTTCCCTCTCAATTCCCTTTAAGCTTTTATACAAAAAAGTGATTAAATATCGTATTAGGGTTTGCTTTTTTGAAATAAAAGTTCTTTTATAAAAGTGACGTATTTAAACGTTTTAATTTAAATAATTTATTTTGAAAATTTGATAAAAAAGCGTTTAATTCTTGAGGCTGTTGCAAATTGTGTTGTATTTTAATTGGTTAAAATTTAAATTTTTCAAAAAAATGGTTGAGTGTCACAATTTACAATAATTAAATTAGGAGGGTCTTCAATTCAAACTATTTTTGATGTTATATGCTGTTAAGTTAAAATTACGTGATTCGTAACGCTTGCAACTTGCGAATTAAAATTTTATTAATTTCAATGATTAAACCTTACATAAATTATTCAATCTTGAACGCTATTTCTAGTGACGTGCAAAATATCCTCGGTTCGGGTTAAGCCGACCCAACCCGATTATCAAAGAATCCGGCACTTGAGGATGCGCAGTATAGTTCTACGGAACTTACCCCTGAGCAGTAATGTCCTACTGTACTTACCAACCGTCCAAAAAGTTTAGGCAGCTCGATTTTTGTGCAGATTTTCATGAAAATCTCAGCAAAAAAAAATCCTCAAAATATGAGACAACATGCATGTTACAGGTGAAGGTTTTTCCAATACTGATACAAAGTTTCAGAATTTTCAGATGAATAGCGATTATTTCCGGGCGAGTGAAATGTGAAAAAGCATAATAATCCTATGATCATTTCCGAATACTCAAGTTTGAATGGCCGTAAGTCACTGAAAAAAATTATGAAAAATCTGCCAACAATACATGGGTTTCGTTGATCCTTTCTGTGCCCAGTGGTGATTGTTAAAGTCAGAAATAATTATTCGTTAATAAGTTATTGACAAAAGAGTGTGGAGGTGTTTACTCCGGAACTAAGGAACGTACAGAGATGATTCTTGAAGCAAATTACACATTTTTGGCTTCTGACAATGTTGTGCGTATTATCAATGAGCAAAAAGTTGCACTTCAATGTTTACAAATTATTTTCTTTTCGGAAAAATACAAAAGGCTTAACGATAATGGAGACTACCGCACACTCAGCGTGGGACCTTTCAGGCCCTACTGCTACACGTGCAACACGACATTTTCTCACACTCACACAGTTACACAGCCTCTTAGCCCTGATGCAAAAAAAAGGGATACGGTTGCCTCGATTATCATAAGGTCTTTTGTGTTTTTTCCAAGAAGAAAATAATTTTTTAAACATTTAAGTGCAACTTTTTGCTCATTGGTAATACGAACAACATTGTCAGAAGCCAAAACTGTGTAATTTGCTGCAAGAATCATTTTTGTACGTTTCTTAGTTCCTTAGATGACACCTCCCCATTCTTTTGTCAATAAATTGTTAACAAAAAATTATTTATGACTCTAAATATCACCACGGGGCACAAAAAGGATCAACGAACCCCATATATTTTTAACAGATTTTTCATAATTTTCTCCAGTGACTTACAGCCATTCAAAGTTGAGTATTCTGAAATGATCATAGGAATATTATGCTTCTTCACCTTTCACTCGCCCGGAAATAATCGCTAATCATCTGAAAATTTTGAAACATGGTATCAGTATTGGCAAAACCTTCACCTGCAACATGCATGTTGTCTCATAATTTTTGATTTTTTTTTACTGAGGTTTTTATGAAAATCTGCACAAAAATCGAGCTGCCTGAACTTTTTGGACGGACAGTAGGTGGGGCAAAACTGAAACGTCCCGAACTCGTTCTAGTTGTCTTTAGATACAGAAAATGCATTTTGGGGCAAATTAAAATTTCTTTTTGTGATAAAAAACTAATATTTTTGTCGAGGCACATTCTGAAGCACACAATCTTGTTCAAAGTCAAGGATGAAAAAAAAACAGTTATCATATACTAGATAACTAATGTTAAATAGCGATAAAGACGATATAATTACTATTATTATTGTTATTGTCACGTCAACATTTGCTCAAAATGTTTAATAAATATTAGGTACATAACTATTTATCAGTTTTTTATCCACATTTTTTAAGATAACAATTCTTAAGCAGATAGTCAATGTAATAATAATAAAATTACTCCAAATTATCAGTGAACATGAATTTTCAAAAAATAATTTAACTTTTTAACAAAATATTTAGAGTTTCAGTTTTGAAAAAATTCATTTTTAACCAAAGAAAACGAATTTTCAACTAAAGTTATGAATCTTTACCCAAAAAAATGTACTTTTCAGAAATTAGTTTGAATTTCAACAAAAATTGTTGACCTAAAAAGAGGAGTTGCGAACAAAAATATAATAATTAATATCTAAAACAACAAAATGTTTTAATTAAAAATTAAGAATAACTGCATTCAACCAACAGAAACGAATTTTCAACAAAATGCTTAAATTCTCTACTGAAACAAATTGCAATTTTTTGTTGCGTTTTTAAATACAGAAATTTATGTTTGCAAAAACAATTTTAATAAATATTACGCTATTCAATATTTTAGATTTATTTTCATTTAGAATTTAATATTTTTCAAATCCTCTGAAATCTAATTAAATTACTGAAATAAATTGAAAATTCCTTAGATTCTGTTAGAATACCCTCAAACATTCCAACTCCTTCAAAATCTTTTGAAATTCATTGAAATTATTTAAATATCTTGACAATGCCTTCAAGTTCTTTAAAATCACTTTAAACTTTTTAGAACTCTTGAAAATTCCTTGCAATCTCTCGAAATTTCCAAAAGATTTATTTTAAATATATTAAATTCACTCAAAAATTTTTAAAGCTTCCGAAAATACCTTGAAATCTTTTAAGATACTCTGAAATATTTCAAATCCTTTTGATATCAAATTGATAGATATTGTGCGAAAATATTGGAAAGAATTTCAGAAGATTCCAAGGAATTAGTTAATTATTGTAATAATTTCAAGGAATGTTATAAAACTGGGCATATTTTAGGGAATTTGAAAAGAATTCTTGTCATTTGGAAGAGATGTCAATAATTCCAATGAATGCCAAATGATTATAAAGAGTTTGATATATTTTAAGAGTATTCAATAGATTTCAAGGAATTTTAAAATGATTTCAGTAATTTAATTAATTCAAAAGGATTTGAAATATTTTAGATTACCTTAAAAGATTCTAAGGTATTTTCGGAAGCTTTAAAAAAATAGAGGATTTGAAAACATTTAGAGTATTTCAAAATATTCCAATAAATTTTCAACTGATTTCAATAATTAAATTGATAACATACAATTGTAAATATTTCAGAGTATTTAAAATATTTTCACGGCATTTTCGAAGGTTTTACCAAATTTTAGGGAATTTAGAAAAAAAAATGTTAAGGGTTTGAAATCTTTTAGAGTATTTTCAAATATTCTAACAAATTTTCAATTGGTTTCAGTAATTTCACTGATATCAGATAATTTTAGAAGATTTTGAGTCATTTTCTTTGGAAAGTTTCAAGTGATTTTAAACATTTCAAATAACTTGAAAGATTTTAGGGAATTTTCAAATATTCGAAGGCATTTTGTATTTATTTCAATAATTTGAAGAAATTTCAGAGGATTGTGAATATTATAGGCTATTTTGGAAGAATCCAAGGAATTTTCAAGATATATAAATAATTTCTATGAATTTCAAAAGATCTTGAAGGAGTTGAAATGTTTTAGGGTATTCTCACAGATTCTAATGAATTTTCAATTTATTTCAGTGATTTATTCGGATTTCAGAGGATTTAAAAAATATTTAATTCTAAACGAAAATAAATTAAAAATATTGGATAACCTAATATCTATTAAAATTGTTTTTGCAAAAATAAATTTCTTTATTCAAAAATGCAACAAAAAATTGCAATCTGTTTTAGTAGAGAATTTAAGCATTTTGTCGAAAATTCGTTTCTGTTGGCTGAATTCAGTTATTTTTAACTTTTAATTAGAACATTTTGTTGTATCAAATATTAGTTATTATATTTTTGTTCGCAACTCCTCTTTTTAGGTTAAAAATTTTAGTAGAAATTTGAACTAATTTCTGAAAAGCACATTTTTTTAATTAAAGACTCATAACTTTAGTTGAGAATTTGTTTTATTTTGTTAAAAATGATTTTTTTTTAAACTGAAACTCTAAATATTTTGTTGAAACGTTAAATTATTTTTTGAAAATTCATGTTCACTGGTAATTTAGAAATGCCCACTCCTAGGTGCGTGCGGTTTAAACGCCCATTGGGCGTTTTCGGGTCGGGAGCCTAACATATATATATATATATATATTCGGTTTCGGTTTCTATTCCTTTTGAATAGAACTGAAGGGCCTATGACAAAGCCATCGAACGCGTCCTCGGGTTGCGGATAGAGGGTCCCTGTACCAAGGGCCTCTGTCCGTATCGCCTTACGTAACTTGCGTAGCTTCTGTCTCCACGGCGCTACCTCACCCTGCTAATCGTACCTTCTTCCATGCTTCTCTCTCCCTATCCCTCCCTGTCGGCGCTACTCGGCTACATCTGTCTTCCCACCCTGCTCCTCACGCTAAGCAACCTAACCTCTCAGTCTACCCCAAATAGTCTCAAACTCTCAAAGCAGCACACATATCTTCACTTTAATTCTTTTCAACACACAGACTCTCACTCATAAATCCCTCTAACACACTCCTACCACCAACTTTCCTCAAATTTCACTGCCAATTCACTACAATTAGCACCACACAATTACCGCTACCTAACACTTTCATGCCGGCAACGATTGAAATGAAAACTGCGCGTCCCATCAAAAACTGATTAACAACCAATTTTTTAGGTGAAAAATTGTTGTCCATTCATTTTTTCCCTACCTTGTATTGTTTTCCCAAAAATTTTAATTTTTTTTTAATGTTACTTTTAGTAGTAAAAAAACAAGGCGTCCTATCAGAACATTATTTATAAAAGATTTGTAGAACAATTCTTTTGTGTCCTGCATTGTTTGAGAGTGAAATGGAATTTTTTATTTTTAATAATACTTTTTCACGATTAAAATAAAAAATATGAGTCTGATTTTTTGAAAAGTGCCTTTCTTAATTGAAAATTTACAATTTGAGTAATTTTTTGTCTTTGTTTGAAAATTCATTTTTTTCGTAGAAATGCCTTATTTTTTTTAGTCAAAACTGCGGTTGTCTGGTTGAAAATTAATTTTTTTTCATTTAAAAATTAACTTTTTGTTGAAAATTAAAACTTTTGAGTACAAAGTTCAACGTTTTTTGTCATTTCAGGAAATAATTAATTCATTCTGAAATCAGAAACAAGATTTAGGTCTGCCTCATAAAAATCGCGAAGTTCCGTTTTCGGGCATGAACAATCTGGACGTTTCACAATAAATAGAAAATTTCTGACAACGATACAAAATTCTACAAATATAATCCTTCTTGCCTATCTACTGTAAATAATAATAATGTTCTGCATGTACATTTTGTTTTAATCTGAAAGATAATATTTCTTTTAAACACGTTTCTCTTTCTAAGGTAGATTTCGAAACTAATTTTTTTATTTGCTTTCGTAAATGACTGGCTGGGGAATTGAAGAAATATTGAAGCCTTGAAAACCATCATACATTGCATTTTTATTACTACTGGTAGCTACAAGGCACAATCAGAAACATTATTAAATTTTAGTTTTACATTTTTCTTTTAACTCCGTGTATTGTGAAGAAGATTTTCCCTTACACGTTCCACTCTAAAATGTCTTACGATTTCGCGGTTGCCACCTACTGGAGTTTCATCGATTTCTTTTTTGATCAATCGGGTAATCTTGCCGCTTGCCATGTTAATTTTAACACGTCTATTACCGCCAGAACCATACAATCCAATAAGAAAGTTACTCGCCAGTATTGCATAGGCTTCACCATCGGATGTTGATAATACAATTTCTTCTTGGTTTGGAATGGGTACAAATTCATTACGTCTTACGGCTATTCTAATTCTTTTATTATTAGGAAAAGTGTATCTTCGAAATTGGAATATTCGGTCATGATTCTCAATCGGAATAAGCCGAATAGATGCAATATCTTCAGGTTCAGACCCAATTGTGACAGGAGCAGGAAGCCTGTTAGGTTGAGCAATACGTCTGGCAGTAGGAGACCTGGACCTGACGCGAACAGGAGGCTCGGCGGGAGAAAGATTCCTCTCAGGTGAATGACGTCTGTCAGAAGAAGAAGATGGTCCGCTACGAGGAAGGCCAGGAAGAGGGTCACCATTAGGTAAACACTCGAACTGGGAACTTAACTCTGCAAGAAGAAACATGGGCTTAACGTTTTTTTTCACATTCTCATAATTTGTTAAAAGTTCGTTGGTATATCACACAGTTATTGTGGCGAAATTGTGTCGATGAAGTTGAGATCATTTCGGGGAGATTGCCCTGGGTAAATATTGAAAGCAGGAATAGCAAAATTCTGGGGACATTATCACAATCAAAAACTCTTCTTAATATGATCCAACATCTCACTCGACTTTCATCTGGCGATGAAATATGTATCCGAGACAACCGGAACCCATACTTCAGTCCATTTGAATCCTGACTATTTTATTTTTGCCAAAATAAGTTCAGTCAAATATACTCGAAAAAAGCAGTTAGGATAGAATGCAGAATACATCCGACGAATTGTTATTTGCGGAAACCTAAAAATGTTCTTTAAATTATAAATATATTATATTATTATATTCACCAATAGAGTTAAGGAAAATTGCCCAGTATAACGGCAAAGTATATGCGATCGTCATTCTTTTCAAGTAGAGGAAAAACTAATTAACATATTAATGAAGAACTGGTTTGATAGTTTAACTAATGATTATTCTGCTGCTTCATTAGAGTGCATATGCAATATGTTCTGTAGTCTTTATCTCGTTAATTATACTGGCCTTCAGCTTTTTCTTCCGTGATATATATTATATCATAAATCAGTGTAAAGTCTTTACTGAAGAATGTATGTGATGTTAAATCCCTCGTTTTATCAACGTCTGGGAATATGATATAACTGAAAGTGGCAATACGAGTCAATGACAGCTTCCAGACAACTGTTTCTTTATTGTTTCATGATAAAGATTTTAAATATAGTGACAATTTGTCATAACGATTTTTGGCACCAGAATAATGTTTTTTCAGTTTCACATATTTAAAAAATCCCAATATGATGGGTAATTTGCATTGGTTCTTTTTCACACTTTTAATTTAGTTCCAGGCTACTCCAAACACACTCAAACCATGGATTTTTTTATACAATCAACTTTGGACAAATTTTTCTTTTTTATATTTATACGAGCACTCACAATACAATGATTTTCTTTCGCTTGTTTTAAAACTCCGTGAATCTATTCCTTCCTAAACATCAATGATTATTTTTTAATCTGATGAGGAAACTTGTTATGTTTTGATACTTCGTTATGTCAAACTTTCACTACATTTAAACTCTTTTCCATGATTTAACAAATTGGTTGAAAGTTAAACCACTTTGTTAATTCACGCGAAATAGTAAGATTTTACCATCATCCCCTCTAACCCTTCATCCAAAATGTTTAAGTTTTTTTGTTTTGATGACCCCTAAATACATTGACGAAAAAAATTTATTTGGTAAAATGTACGTCAGATAGTGGGAAAGGGGTAACAAATTGAAAACCCTCTCGAAGCGAAGTACATAGTTCAAAATTTCAAAGAAGAACCTCATATTATTTATGCACGGACCCTGAGGAAAAAATTTGTTACCCTCAACCGTAGTTTGGGCAAAATTTAAGCGATTTTTTCAAATTGCACGTTGATAAAAATCTCAATTTCAACAAGAAATATTTAAAAGAATTCGCGAATATTTTGGAAATCTTTCTAAAGGAATCTGTTAAATTACATCTTTCAATAAGTACCGTGGAATAAAATAAACAAAATTGTGTTAAAAATTATTTTTTTTCAAAGAATTTTTATTCCAACAAAGGAAGTGATTGATTTAATTATACTTTAAAGAATTGCAATATTATTATTAATTGTATTTTTGAAAAGAGAAAAGATTATTTTTCGTGAAAAAGATTTGAAACATGTTGAATAACATTTATTTCCATGATCAAACTTTTTAATCTTATCGCTGAAATGTCGTATTTATTCATAAGACGTTTCTAAAAGTAGTTAGACATCTGAGGAACAGGTAGTAAATATTACAGATGAAATATGACAGCGATATATTTGACGATTGGAATTAAAGACAGGTATTTAACAAAAGCAAAGAAAATAAAAGATAAAGCACATCATTAAATGTGGGCTATCAACTGTCGGATTCTGTAAATATACATAGATACTGTGAATATTCATACGCACATATACATATCGTAGATAATTAGGAAAATAAAAGTTTTGGCTAAAAACCTTGCAATTTAGATAAACGCGAGAGTTTAGGCAAATCTTATAGTCAGGTGTATTCATTTTCTCTAAATCCCTAACCTACCTAATCTCCCTAGATTCAACTTCTAAGAATGCAAAATTGAGAAATAAAAATTTGTACTTTAAAATTTTTCGGGAATCCACGTTTTTATTCAACGCAACCATAACATACATAAATCTTATAGAAGTATGATGAAATCGATCAAATTTTGAATAGAATAAATTATTTCCTTTCATCCCAAAATTCAGTATATTTTATAATCTTTATGAACGAAAAATTCATTTTTCAATAGCCTGTAAAGTTATCAAAAAAGAACTGCAACTTACATTCGAGAAAGGCAAAACAAGAAAAAGGCATGAATTACATTTTGTAAAAGATATTCAAACTGTATTGTAATAAAAACAATATATAAATAACTTTTACTGAAGTAGAACTTTTATACTTAAGCTGCCGACTGCATCCATGTTCCGACCATCAAATTTTGTGAGCCATCAAATATCTGTAACATGATAAACAGAATGATTTTTACACTATTGAATTCAATTTCTATTTTTAATCTCAATAATTTATAATAGGATTTTACGTCACGAAATTTTTAATGTTTCATACGCGATGCGTAAATGCGTCAGAATAATTATTATTGTCATCATCAGATGTGTGAGTCTAAAAAAAATAAATAATGTTAATAATAATTTAGAAGGGTTGACAAACATACCTGTAACTTTAAGTTCGGTTTTTTGAAAAAATACGAAATTTTTTTATTTAAAAATAATGTTGTGTTTGCAAAACATTCATGTATTTAAGAAACCGAGCCCATTTAAGCATAAATAATCAATCCAACCCGAGGTTTATATAATTTTTCAATGTGAATTTTATCTCATAAATTCCGTTTTTCCTTTCTTTTTGTCTTTCACAAACTCATCTTTAGTTGCATCATCAGAATCTTACAAGTCTAAAAGTGACAGTGAATATATGATCTTCTTAATTGTTATATTTTCAAGCCTTTTTCCGCTTCTGCCCCTGAGTCTCACCTTGATAGCGGTGAAATCCCTGGAGCAGAACTCCGGAACCAAAATCGCATATACCATTGACGGGCACTTTTTCACGCAGACCTTTATATATATGTATAACCACACCTTTGCAAGCCACTACTCCTCTCCCTGTCTGTCCAGAAGACATATTACCTGGAGGTAGCCCTACTTGACTCTAGATAAAAACGGTAATCCAAAACTGCCAGGGCCCATATTGAATGCTCGGGAAGACGAGCAACTAGAATACAGTCCTTCCACTTCGACTTGCTCCTTGTCTATTGAAATACACCTTCTACGAATCGGTTCGTAGAGGTGATTTCTGGAAGCCCAGGTGCTTCAGAGCGGTCGACGGATCCTCGAAGGTACCGGAAATCAGAACGGTTGCTCTGCAGTACCTTTGGCGAAACTGCTGTCCTTTGATCTCCAGGTTTAGTCCCTCCATGAGCCTAAATGCTGAAGTTCTTTCCACTAGCCAGTCCCACGACCAGATTTCTGCGACTGAATTACGAAGGCCTCCGACCTGATAAAGGTATCGTTGAATTTGGCGGTGCGCTCCTCACGAGGTAACGCGTTAATCTCTTTAGATATTTCCTCCTCCAGCCTGTGCAACTCCTCTGGAGTTAGACAAGTTTCACCAGGGCGTAGTTAGTTTTTTGCGCGAAAGTGAGTCCCTATGTTTCCAGAGCCTTCTGCCGTTTGACCTTCCTGTTCGAGAAGTGTGTTTGGAGTAATTTCTCCTCTTGCCTGGAGAATAAGCCTGAGAAATTGCTGCGGATGATGCTTTCGCAGCCACAACACCCTGTGAGGTCCCGCTAGCTGTTGTTTCACCGTGGCATCAAGATTGTTGTAATAAGTGTCAGAAGTCTGAACCGCTTCTTGTGGGCTGGACCCTGGGGAGCCGCCCACCTTTGGCGGTGGGTTAGATTAAGGTCCCAGAACGGAGCCTTTTCTCTATATTGGTTGATTGCGTTTCGCCTATTTGGTCTCAGGAGAATCTACGGAAACAGGACACCCCCTGAAGAACCCCACTTGCAGGGGGCGGGTCTACATACTATGGGAGTCGATCTAGTGTCCCAAAGTATCTGTTAAGATACCTCCTGTGTGACTCCAGCGTGTTCGCCTCGAGTTAGGGAAAGCGCGCTGGGACGTTCAAGGATTTGTTAACCCTGGTGACATTCAGCCCTTGACACGGCGTGTTAACACCGTGGATTGGAAGCATGAAAACTCGCGCCCTAGATACTCCACGAGAAGGAGCATGCAGAAGGAGCATTCGGCTTTTCTGCAGCTCACCTTCAGCTTCGGCTCGCCTTCAGCTCCGTCTACGGCTCGCCTGTAAATAACATGCTTTGGCTGCTTCTTCGACTCGCCTACGTCTACTGAATGATACTGCCGAAAACATCATCCTCGTCTGAAAGTAGCATATTATAGATGGCTTTCAGTTTGTAGGGCGTGGAAATTTCAAGAGATGCTCAACTGACAATCGTCTACTTTTTCGGGCTTTTGATACTAAATTAGTTTACTTTCAAGTCTAGTGTTTTAAATTTGTAAAATTTAGAATGTTTTCGCTGAAAATAGTGTTTGATTTGAATGGCCTCATAAGATTTATCAAAATTAGAAGGATTCCAGTGAGTAATAAGACTTTCATCTATAAATGGCGTCACGCAGTTATGGTCAAGGGGGATGGAGATTCTAAAGTTTTCTCAATAAGGACGAAATGGCAAATGTACGAAGCCTTACTCAATATCATTCTTCATTCAGATTTTCTCTGGCCTCTTCTTATAATTCCATTTCTGACTCCAAAATACGACATTTCAAGAGCATATAGTTCGTAGAGCATCTATTGTAATCACAATGAGATACAGAAAGGACAACCTGTTATGATTAACAATATTTTTGTAATTTTTAGTACAATTAGCCACTTTTGCCGCACATATTTCATCCCGGGAAATAAATGAAAGCTAATCAAACCATTTCCGCAATTTGCTGACGATTTGCATGTTTTGTAACGCTCAATCTGAGGTTTTAGCGCGAAACCATTTAAAATTTAAATTCTGAAATATTTAAATTGAATTTGGTATACTGATTGGTACACGCAGCGAATTTAAGTGGAAATAAAGTAAATAAAAACGTTTTTTTTTCATAATTGACTTTACTCGAGAAAGAACGAGGAAGCCCGAAACGAGATTTTCGTTTTGAAGTCAGAAGCGAATCTGGTATTTTCGAAAAAGCGCTCTGCCCACTCAAATGGCTTCGGCGCGCGTAAGACCATGGGTCCTTTTTCCTTTCCATATCAGCCTTTCAATACGTAATGTTACATTCATCGCTCTAATCGTGTTCGAAACTTAATTATCCACGTAAGTCGTAAAGTATATTGAGGCTGCGCTCTTAATCTGGTCTCAAAGTCGAAATTTTCAGAAAGGCTTCTTCGTGGGCGAGCGATGGAGTCGATGAATGTATTTCTCAACACATTGCCCATTGGTTTCCTGCTTTTAGATGCATGTTTGCCATTAAAAAGGATCTTAATAGCTTGGCCTCGTCAAAACTCGATCGGACAAATGACTTCCTGTCGATTTTACGAATTATCTGCAAAAAGTACCGGAAAGCAGAGAGTATTACTCTTAATTTTATGAGAGGCTCTGGGATCATGATGTATTCTTTATTGGTTTCTCATGAAAACAAAAAGAAGAACCTACGTGCCTTTCTATTAGTGAGTTTCGAACACGAGACAATAAATCTAAAATATAATTCGAAATCGTGTATTTATATCTTTTTACATTTACGTATCTAAAATAATCATAACCCTTAGTAACCAGACCTCTACTCAGCATACATAGTAATCACACTAGTGCGAATTCATACTAGTGTGGTTATTGCGAATTTTTGTTTCCATGCATCAAAAATCTGGACGTCGCACAAAAACTCAGAAATGTAAGATAGCGATCTACGCGTGTCAGTAACAATCTAAAATTCTAATTCCCCTTGCTTATCTACTGTTAATAATAATAAAGTTGTTCACGTATATTTTCCTCTTATCTGAAAGATAATATTGGTTTTAAACACGTTTCTCTTCCTAAGGTAAATTTAAAAACTGTAAAGGAGAATCACGCAAAGTTTGCATACATATACAATTAAACTATGCTGAGGAAAAATTTGATCAAATTTGAATATATGTTGTAAGGTAATCATGCACTACCCCTTACAACAAAAGAAAAAGGCCCTCTCGTTCGAATTACAAGATTCAGATCGAGATCGGGTTTGATTTTTTTATATATAGTGCGAAATCGAACTGCGTTTGATCCTTTGATTCTACGTAAATAGATTTTGATTACGTATCACAAATTATAAAGAGAAAAAGGAAAGATTATATACAAAACTATATTCCCACGCAAAGTTAGGTTTCTTCGATTATATGTATTTTTGACTTTTGATAAATAAATCCACATTTTATGTAATTCGTACTTGAGGATTAATCATAATTTTTATTCCTTCTCCCAAGTCGACCCAGCGAATATATAAAATTTATTTAAGTAAAGCGAGAAGCTTTCAATGTATTACTTAGTCGTACGCAGATCTGAGTAATTCGAGGTGATATAAAATTATTAATATGCATTTCTTCAAAACAAAGTACTATGTCTTTCTTTCACACAAACCATATAAAATTTCTCCATACATCTCATTAAATAATTACGCGACACTTTAGTATAGCAACAGTTAAATAAATATAAAGACTTTATTTGAATATCAAAATCTTTCTTTGTTGATGAAAACGAATATACATAATCCATGTGGAAATTTTTCCTATCTACCTCAGGGTGGTCTTCCTTTTAGGAAAACTATTACAGTTGAATCAGTGTAAACCTATCATAATTTTGTCTCTGAAAATATCTACGTAAGTGAATGGAAAGGAACATTTTTTTATTTGCTTACGAAAAAAGCTGGCTTGGAATTGCCAAAAGATTGAAGCTTCAAGAATCATAATACATTGAATTTTTATTATTCATAGTTACAAGATACAATCGCAAACAATATTAAATTTCAGTTAACATTTTTTTTAATTCAATGTATGGTGTGGAGGATTGTAGCTTAAATGCTCTAGTTTAAAATGACTCGTGATTTTGTTGCGGATACCTACTGGAGTTTCACCGATTTCTTCTGGGGTCAATCGAGTAATCGTGCCGTTTTCCATGTTTATTTTCACCCGTCTGTTGCCGGAACCACTATACAATCCAGCAAGAACATTACTACTCTCCAATATTGCAAAGGCGTTACCATCGAATGTTGATAATACAATTCTTTCTTGAGCTGGAATGGGCGTAAATGCATTACGTCCTACGGGTATTCTAATTCTCTTATTATCGGGAAAGGTGTATCTGCGAAATTCGAAAATTCGGTCTGGATTATCAATGGAAATAAGCCGAACAGATTCAATATCTTCAAGTTCATATCCATTTCTGACCAAAGACGGAAGTCTGATAGGTTGAGCATTAAACCTGGCATGTGGATACCTGGACCTGACACGAACATGAGGTTCGGCAGGAGGAAGATATCTATCAGGTGAATAACGTCTGGCCAAAGAAGAAGATGGTTCACTACGAGGAACACTAGGAATACGGTCGCAATTAGGTAACCACTCGAGATTCGTACTCAATCCTGTAAGAAGAAACAAAGGATTGCAGTTTTTTACGTTCATATCATTTTCGAAAAGTACTTTAGTATATCATGAATTTATTGAGGCAAAAGCAAATCGCTGGATGCTTGAAAGGGGTATTGGATTTTTTTCTGGCATTATAGATTTTCCTATTGGATATGTTGCGCTGACTACCTATAAATAGTTTGAGCTCAAAATTAAAATCTTTCGTCGGTATCTTTTCGAGATAAGGGCATTCTCCTGCCATTTTTGCGGCTTTTACTAGGAAAAGCCTAATGAAAGTGTTGCAAACTGCCTTTCTTTGTTACATTTTCTCAGAATAACTTTTTTTCAGTCCAAAATCAAATACGGCCTTTGAGACCTCTTCCACCTAAGGCCCTTTTTCTGCAATTTTTGCGAGTTTTACTGTTACGAGCAAACCCAACCTAAAATAGATTTTCGGTTTCTTTAAAATTAATGTAGCTTAAAATATTATTTCAAGCTACATTAATTCAGACTGTACATAGGTTACAAAGTCTAGCCTGAGAGCGAACTTCTTGAGTGAAGAAGGCTGCATCTAAGAAAATAAAATTTAATAAAATTGCCCGAAATTAATTCCCGGATAATTTCCTTTTTTTGAGTACCTAAAAGAGAGTTTAACAGGGATGTGCAATCCACTCAATTATGTGAGGGCGAATCGCACAAACGTATTCGTGTATGAATAAATGTGTGTATTGACTTGAGTCATACCAAGAAATTTGTGTCACATGAGATTAACCTAAAATAGGAAAAAAATGAAAGTGAGCGAAAGCCTCCTTATATTCTCGCCATAAGCGCGTCTCCTTCTTGCGTATAGCCACGCCATACGTTATGACTATAGCAGTTCAATGCACCTAGACTCTCTTCTCGTATCTTCATCTTTCCACGCTATCCTCCCATCAGTCCCTCTCGCTCCTCACCCTACATGCTACCCTCCATAATCTGACAGCACGAGCACGTGGTGGTACCAAAACAACACCACGTGTCTGCTCAGCGAAAAACGTAACTCCAAAATCCTCGCTTCTCTATGGAATAAAACAGGTTGAAACTAATAGATTCTTAACGTTGAAAATTCCAACCTGCATCAATTCTTATGAGAATTGAAAATTAGAAGAAAATTTCTTTTTGGAAGCATAAAAGACTTTGAAGCACCTTATTTCCGTAAAGTGCTGACGAGGTTCCTATCTCGCAGGTGCGAAAATCCAAGCGAAGGCGTTTGGCAATACAAATTTCGAACACTTAGAAATTAGGGCTGGAAGTTAAGCTACCTTGCTCGTCAAAATTGTAAAGGCTGCTTTGACTTTCACGGCATATCCTCACCTTCCAAATCCAAATTCTGCAATTCCGCAAAAGTACCTACCTGATTCACCTTAATTATGAACTATCGAGGCGCATCGGACAAAAGTTATCATTACAGTCTACTGAGTGATCTCACGTGACACAGATCATCTCCAGTTTTCGCCCGCCCGTACGTCGGGATTTCAAGTCAATTGGTAATTTTCTACGGCAACACGAAACCCCGTAAGTCGTAACGAGTCCTATCCCAGTTTATCGGAACAATACTTTTTCCGGACCGGTAACGGGAGTGACATCGACATGAAAAAGTCTAATGAAAGTGTTTCAAACTACCTTTTCTTTTTACATTTTTTCAGAATAACTTTTTCAGTCCTCAAAATCTATACGCCCTTTGAGCCCTTTTTCGGGTGAGGCCCTTTATCTAAAAAATCGCTGGACGCCCGAAGAAGATACAGATTTATTTTGCGAGAGTAAGGGGTTCTATGCTGGCCGCTTGTGTTTCGCGACGTTCAGAGGCCAGCCCGTTTCTTGCGAAATATTTCTATATCCCCTTTTTGCTTGTGGTTAAAAGCCGCGTAGAAAAATTCTCCGAACAAGAAGGACTAAGGTAATGATCGTCTGCTTGAAGTTTCAGACGGAATGCGGATTCTGGAGAATTTATATGAATTCCGAAATCAATTCGAAACTCTTCTCTTTGTCATCCAACATGTCACTCGACTTCAACCGCAGTAGAAAGGATTAGAAAGGATTAGAAAGGTTTATACATTCTGTCTATAGGCAGGTGTTAATTTCTGTTTTATTTTAGCCAAATTCGTATCAAGTAATGAAAGTAAAGTTAGTTCACTTTGCTCAAAAGTAGCATTTAGGCAAAGATATTATAAACCTAGATGCGGTACGGGGTGTCAGAGTGGGAGAACTATATATATAGGACATCACATTTTCTAATATGATAAGCGGCGCAGTTGATAATTTGACCCCAGATGAAATTAGGGATTGTCCAGTAGGCAAAAATCACCCAATATTCCCAAACAATTTTCTTGAAGCTTTTTCAAATTACGATTCACTGCAGTCCGGACGGAATCCCATTATTGAACATAATGCTGGTTCTTCTTCTTCTGCCAGACAACATTTACCTGACCGAACTTCTCTCCAGGAACCTCCTCTTCCCGCCAGGTCTAGGTCTCCTCGAGGCAGGCCTCCTTCTGATGAAGTACTTGGATATGCACTTACACAACTTGGGTATATTCGGCTCATTCCTCAAACAAATCAGAACCGGCGATTTGAATTTCGAAGATACGTTATTTCTGTCGATAAACCAATTCGACTGCATTTAGCATCTAATATTTATGTTCCCGTGCCAAAACGAGAATATATTGTGTTATCAGCATCCAATGGTGACGTTTTTGCCATACTGGAGTATACTGGGATTCTTTGTGGAATATATGCGACAGATAGAAATCATTCGAGAATAAAAATAAACATGATAAGCGGTGCAGTTGACAATATGACCAAAATTGAAAAGGGAGAATGTCATGTAGGCAAAAGTTACCCAATCTTTCCACGTTGGTTTGATAAAGTTGTTTCGAATGAAGATTCTCTACTGTATGTATATCGGTAATTCAATAGAGAAAATGTTAAGTAAAATATAATATTCTTTGTAATCAGCAGTCGGATCAAAGTTAAATTAAAGGATGTAAGTGCCAATGTATTATGGTTATCAAGGCTTCTTTTCTTTTATCTTTTGCTAATCCCCATGAGGTCATTCGAATTTTTTTCTCCGTAAATTCAAAATACAGAGAGGTACTTTTGATTATTTCAAATATAAATATTTCGATTTCTAATGATTTTCTACGTTGACAGAAAGAGCGAAAAACAATTTCCAAGTTTCGAAGATATTAATTTTCAGTGCTGTCGCGTAGCCTCGTTATTCACGCGCAACGACACACACAGTGGGGTGAAATCAAATAACGTAGTGAACAATAGCATGTGGAACGCAATTCTTAATTGATTTTAGATCCTATTTTTTTCAGACAATTTTTTAATCAATTCATAACTCATTTGTGAAAGGGATTTTTCAGTCGCTATTGTTCAATATTTTATGTCAATTCAAATGAGGAACGAATGTTAATTTTGTTCTTATTTGTCTGTCATTTGAAAAAAAACTTGCATACTGTCATCTTCTGGATTCAATGCGCAGGGGTGTCTGCAAGCGGAAAATAATTGATAAGTTATATTATTTTTTGAAACAAAATTATAATATCAAATAAAATTGTAACGTCATTATGAATTATTCGTTTCCAAAGCAAGTTTTCAAGTGATTTAGAAAAATGTTCTATGATTTCTCGGACTTCATGAATAATGTAGATCAGATGATTCCTCATATAAAAAAATATAACAGAAAAAGTTTTAGACGCGGTTGTCTCCAAAAAGTTTAATTTCCTTCAAATGAGGCAAAAGAGTCGTACGATCAAATTCGAATGTTTTATATTTGAAATTAGATATGTTCTTTATTTTAGAATGAACTTTATTTTTAATAAAAGTTTCCAACTTAAAAAAATGATTTAATCTAAAAGTGACGATTCTTTGCAATCCGTGTACCATTACTTCAATTTGAAAATATCTGAACTAAACATAACATTTTTTCTAATCCGAAGTAAGATAAAAATGTATGCAACTGGTGATCACATTAAAGCCATTGTGTGTGTAATTTATTATTTTCTGGAATTATTGACGAAGCTAATGAATGTGAACAGTGATATTTTTTGTACAAAAAAAATTTGTGTAATAATTTATAGAATTAATATCACCTGCTCCTTTCCAAAAAAAATATAATTTTGAAACAAAATATGTAAATTTTCAACCAAATTGTTGCGTTGAACGAAAAAAATTTTTCAACAAAATAATTCAATTTCAAACGAAAGAGGTGTATATGCAATTGATATGAATAATTTTTAACAAGGTCATTCAACTTTGAATTTAAAAAAGTAGTATTTTTTCAAATAACTCGAAAAAGTCGCACGATACCAAAAAGTTATGATATCAGCTCAAGGCCGATTTCAAAAGTAAACTAGAATACGCATCATTTCAAATCTCACGTGTTGCAATCAGGCAATCAGGCAATGTCCTTCATGCATACTTATTACCTGTATACTTTTTTTTCAAATTTAAGGTAAAAATCTTGAAAACTGTAATTTGTTCTTCTTTTTAGGTTAGAATATTACATTTGATTCGGACAGTACAAAATAAAGCACAAATATTCAATCATGTTATTGTTTCTTCTTTATTTCATATTTATTCTCCTTTGTAGTTCTAGATGATTGAAACAACTTTTTTTCAGCTATTTTTGTTGCTACATAGATTCATCCGGAAAATTGATTTTTTTATTGTTCATATTACTTTTCAAGATTAAAACAGAAAACTATGTGCATCATCAAAAAATTGTTCAAAGAAAATTTGTAGATCTTTCTTAAGGTGTATAATTTTATGCGTTATATTTTATCTTAAATTACATATTTTGGCCGCAAAATAGAATTTTTCATTTTATAAAAAGTATTTTCGATTGATAAACTAGAAACGGTGGTCAAAAATGGCTGCCTGACAAAATCATCCTTCATCTTCAGGCCTTAAAAAGTCTACCAAAGGAAAATCCAATCTGATAATTCCTTCGAAAGTTGTCGTGTTGACAAAAAACGACGACAGACAGAAACCAAAGTAAAAAATATTATTTCTCAACCAATGAGTCCAAAAACGTCAAATTTTGATGAAATCAGCGACACTCAATTTTCATATAAAACCAGTACCTTCCATTTGGGATGAGAATGCCATAATCATAATGATTCATAATAAAAATTTAAAATGATATAATTATCTGCGAAGGACAATCTTGACACTAATAACGTCTTTATCTCACATATCTGTGAAATAACGACTGCTTATGTATATATCTGTACTCTGATGATGCGATGGAATATTCCTCAGATACCAGTTGTTAACAAAATTATTCCCTGAAGCATTAATCAGTATATTCTCTACTTTGCGAAAAATGAGGATGGTCTATGCGTTTGTTTTCACTTTGACAGTCATCCTTATTTCTATTGGTGAATATAATAATATATCTATAATCTTTATCATAGTTTATGTAACACATGCATGGAAACGACTATTTGTCAGGCCTGTGGAGAGAGCCTAAAGTCCCCCTTTCCAGCTCATAGTCATATAATAGCTATGTATATCTTTACACTGTAAAAACTAGAAATTCCTTTTTTAGGGTATCATTTTTTTCGGATCCTATTTTTGAATAATATGACTCTGTTTTTACAGTGTATGACGTCAAAGATTATGACGTCATAGATGTACGTGGCCTTTACATACCTACGAACTTGAAAAACGGCACTTATGTTTGGTTCCTACGACTCGCTATGAAAACATACACTCATCAATAATATCCCTCTTCACCCCTTTGGTGCATAATTTACTATTATAATTTTCTTCCAAACAGTTGGACTTATGAACAAAGAGTTGAATTTTCCATTAGGAGACAAGAATTTTCGAACAATTAGGTAATTTTTTAATGAATTAGTTGAATTTTCAAGTGAAGAAGATAAATCTTTAAGAAAATAGTTTAACTTTTGAACAAAAAGAAATACTTTTTAGGATTTATTATTGAACTCACAATGAAATAGTTAGGTTTTCAATCTACAAAGACATTTTATACCAAAAAGTCAAATTTTTAAAAATTTCAAACAATGATTTTTGAAAAATTTAGTCAAAATTCATTAACTTCTTTTTCAGGAAAAAAATAATTTTATATCACTTGTTTCGCTTTTTTTTTAATCTGACATAAGTTGTCCCAGTTATGCAACATAATAAGTAAATTTTAAAAAGTTACTTGTACTAGAAAAATGTAAAAAAGAAAGAAAAAATGATCAATTTCCTTGAAAATGTATTTCAAAATAGCAATTAATTCATTTAGAATACCGTTAATATGGAAGGTGATAATTGTATTTACATATAGATTGAATACATGAATTTTGCACATACTGGGTATGTTTTTTCAACTTGATACACCGAAGTATCTCAAAGAAAACGCATCCTATGAAAAAAATATCCTTTATAAGATTTTTTTATTTTCGTGGGGGAAAGGCGACTTTGAACAAATTTACATCACCCCACTTACCCAGGAGGCAGAAGAGGATGATTTTCTTCATGAAATTGCAAACTTACCTCACCCCCTGCCTCATGGAGGGGATAGGGTGGCCTGAATTTGTTCAAAGTCGCTTTTCCCCCTCAAAAATAAAAAGTTTTCATTGCAGATATTTTTTCATACGATGTGTATTCCTTGAGATATTTGGATGTCTCAAGTTAAAAAAGCACCCAGTATTCAGAAAATAAACATCAATGAAGAGACAAACCTGAAATTTGATTTTAAACGCTACTTGTAAATGAGACTTTGTTTTTAAATACAGTTCCTTGGCATCATAATAAGTTTTAACCGAAAATGTGACTAAAATTAACTAAAAGTGAAAAACGTGTATTAATAATGTGGCTAATCTTCTTTTTAATTCAAAATAATGCAATCAAGTTTATATGAATTCTAGATGAATTTTAACGAATTCAGAATAAATCTCAAAAATAAATAATAAGTTAAGTTTAATTCAAACACGGTCAGCCCATATCACGTTTAACCTGAAAGTTTTGACGCTCAACTCTTCTTTACAGAATTTGAAATAAGTGCAATTCAATCATTTATTGGACATATTTACAATGATTGTTCGCTAATGATTATTTAACTGTAAAAACTGAGTAAAAAGATATTTGTTAAGAGAATTGGATATATTAAAAACTGTTCGTTTTACGGAGGTTTTTGCATTGCAGAACATCGTTTATTTTCATTAAGGTTGTCAGAGCGCTTCTACAATCATCTTCTTCAAAAAAGATATTTTTATTTAACAAAAAAAATGTACAGTGGTTAGTTATTATATTTAATAATTATTTCGCACAATTTTGATTGAATCATCAGAAAGATGCTTTCTGCAAAGAAACAGTGAATTCAGTCAATGATATTAGACAAAAATGTGCTGATCAGGAAAATAAAAATGAACCTTCTATTTCTTCCTGCAGAATGCAGTTCACAGTCCGACTGGAATCCTAATGGCCAAGGTAATCCTGGCCCTTGTTTTTCTTCTTCTGCTGCCAAACACTCGGTTGACCGGACTTCCCCAGAGGAGGCTCCTTTTCGTGCCAGGTTCAGGTCTCCTCATATTAGGCCTCCTTCTATTAAAGTACTTGGATATTTACTTGGACAACTTGGATATATTCGGCTCATTCTCCGTACAAAACAGAACGTTTAATTCGGATTTTTAAGTTACGTTTTTCTTGTCGATAAATTATTTCAAGTGCGAGTAAAACACAATTACTGTGTGAGCGTGCCGATCCAAGAACATATTGTATTATCAGCATCCAATGGTGACACTTTTGCATATCGGGGTTCTTCCTGGAATATTTAGGACACAAAGACATTTCGGAGAGTGAAAATAAATCTGGTAAGCGGCGCAATTGATAATTTCACTTCAGATGAAATTAGCGATTGTCCAGTAGGTAGAAATCACCCAATCTTTTCACAAATATTTATCAAAGAATTTGCAAATGACGATTCGCTTCAGTATGAACGGAATTTCAATTACGAACGTGATACTGGTTCTTCTTCTTCTGCCAGACAACATTTACCTGACCGGATTTCGGGCATGCATCCTTCTGATTATGTGCTTGGATGTGCAATAGAACATCTGGGATATGTTTGGCTCATTCCGTGCAGAAATCAGAACCAGAGATTTGAATTTCAATGATACGTTTTTCCTACCGATAAAGAAATTTGAATGCGAATAGATCAGATGAAATATTTGCTTGAACCAAACAGATAATATATTGTATTATCAACATCCAATGATGACGTTTTCGCAATGTTGAATTATAGTGGGACTCTTCGTGGAATATATAAGACAGATAGAGCTCATTCCCGAATAAAAATAAATATGATAAGTGGCACAGTTGATAATTTGACTCCAGATGAAATAAAGGAACGTCCACTAGACAAAAAAAACCAAATCTTCCCAAACAGTTTTAATGAAGCTTTTGAAAATTATGTTTCACTACAGTCCGAACGGAATCCCAATTTCAAACGTAGTCCTGGTTCTTCTTCTTCTGCCAGACAACATTCACCTGACCGAGCTCCGGGCAGGCCCCCTTTTGATCGAGTAATTGGATGTGCAATAGAAAAACTTGGTATGTTAGGCTTATTCCTTGCACAAATCAGAACCAGAGATTTGAATTTCAAAGCTACATCTTTCCTACCGATAAAGCAATTCGAATGCGAATAGATCAAATCAACTATTTGTTTGAACCAAACAGAGAATATATTGTATTATCAACATCCAATGGTGACGTTTTTGCAACTTTGGAATAAAGTTGGACTCTTTCTGGAATATATTAAATAGATCAAGCTCATTCGCGAATAAAAATAAATCTGATCAGCGGCGCAGTTGATAATTTGACTCGAGAGGAAATAAGGCATTGTACAGTAGGCAAAAAACACCTAATCTTTCTAAACAGTTTTATTAAAGCTTTCGAAAATTACGATTCACTACAGTCCGAATGGAATGCCAATTGCGAATGGAATCCCAATTGCGAATGTTATCCTGGTTCTTATTCTTGTGCCAGACGACATTCACCTGATCGGACCTCACCTCAGGAGCCACCTCTTCTTGCCAGGTCCAGGTCTCCACCGGGCAGACCCCCTTCCCATAAAGTACTTGGATACCCATTTTAGAAACTTGAATATATTTGGCTCATTCCCCAGATAAATCAGAACTGGCTATTCGAATTTTAAAGATACGTCATTCCTGCCGATAAACCAATTCGATAACAATCAGTACGTAATATCTATGTTCCCGTGCCAACCTGAGAACATATTGTATTACCAACAGCCAGTCGTGATGTTTTTGCAATACTGGAGTATACTAGGATTCTTCTTGGAGTATATAGGACAGGTAGTACGCATTTGAGAATAAAAATGAACATGATAAGCAGTGCCGTTGACAATATGAGTGCAATTAAAGTGAGGGAATGTCATGTTGGCGAGAGTTGCCCAATCTTTCCACGTTGGTTTGATGAAGATGTTTTAAATGATGATTCTCTTCAGTATGTATATCATTAATTCAATGGAAGTAGATAAACTAAAATATAATATTCTTTGTAACTCGTAGTCGGATCAAACTTAAACTAAAAGATAGAAATGCCAATGTATTACGGTTATTAAGACTTCTTTTCTTTTATCTTTGGCTAATCCCCATAAGGTCATTCAAATTTTTTTCTTTGAATATTCAAAATTCAGAGAGGTACACGATTTTGAGCTTTCAGATGCGAGATTTTTGAAAGAAACATATCACCCAAATCGCAAACAAAATTTAAATGATTTTTGCAGCATTTGTGTATCATTTATAGGCATTTGAATTCAATTCAAAAACAAACAAAATTTTTTAAAGGATCAAAGGAAAATCAAATCAAAATTTCTCATTCAATTTTAAGCTGAAATACGTGCTTAATTTTTTGTTTTGTTAATATTAACAATTCGATTGCTGGTGATTTTCTGCGTCAAAAGTGAAATAAAAAGACAATTTTCAAGTTTCGGAGATATTAATTTTGTAGTGCAGTCGCGTAGCTTCATTATCTACGCGCAACGGTACACACAGAGGTGCGAAATCAAATTACATAGTTAAGGATGACTTGTAGAAAGCAGTTCTTGACTAATTGTAGATTCTTTTTCTTTCAATTTTTATTGAATTGACAACTAATTTGTGGAAGGGATTTTTGAATTATTAATGTTGAAAATTTTGTATTAATACAAATAATGAACAAATGTTGATTCCTTTCTTCTTCGTCTATTATTTGGTAAGCAACTTTCCCACTCTCATTATTTTGGATTCAATGCGCAGGGGTGCGCGCAAGCGAAAAATAAATAATGAGTACAATTATTTTCTATAAAAAAATTATAATATCAAATAAAATTGTAATATCATTATTGATTATTTTTTTCCAAAATACTACTTTGGAAACGAATAATCGATAATGATCTTACAATTTCATTTGATCTTTCAATTTTTTCATAACAAATAATATTACTTATTAATAATTTTCTGCGTGCAGACACCCCTGCGCATTGGCTTCAAAAGATAATGAGAGTAGGAAAGTTGATTACCAAATGATAGACGAACAACAAAATAATCAACATTTCTTCATTATTTGCATTGACATGAAATTTTAAACAATAACAATTAAAAAAATCCCTTCCACATATCAGTTGTGAATTGATTAAAAAAATTGAAAACAAAAAAACGAATCTGAAATGAATTAAGAGTTTCGTTCTACTAGTCATCGTTAACTATGTTATTGGATTTCGCGCAAGCATGTGTGTTGTTTGGCGTGAATGAGGGTACGCGACTGAACTGAAAAATTAATATCTCCGAAATTTGAAAAGTGTCTTTCAATTTCGCTCTCGACGCAGAGAATCATACGAAATCGAAATATTTATAATAAAAAAAATTAAAAGGGCGTTTTTGAACGCAAAATTGAATCACAAATTTTCTATTGATTTCCCTAGCTTCCTTTCAAAGGCTCTGCTTGATTGTTAACTGCACTCAAATTCCTATAAATTATAAGCTAAAGCTGCAAAAATCATTTAAATTCCGTTAGTGGTGTGGGCGATACGGTGCTTTAAAAAAACTCGGGTCTGAAAACACTAAATCGTGTCCCTCTCTGTATTTTGAATGTTTAAAGAAAGAAAATTTGAATGACCTTATCGGGATTAGTAAAAGATAAAAGAAAAGGAGCCTTGGTAACCATAATACACCGGCATTTGAATTTTTTAATTTAACTCTAATCCGACTGCGGATTACAAAGCATATTATATTTTAGTTTATCTTTTTTCTATTGAATTAATGATACATATACTGTAGAGAATCTTTATTTGAAACATCTTCTTGAAACCAACGTGGGAAGATTGGATAACTCTTGCTTCAATGATATTCCCCCTTCTCAATTTCAGTGATATTATTGATTGCAACACTTATCATGTTTACTTTTATTCTCGAATGATTTCTTTCTGCCCTATATATTCCACAAAGAATTATAGTATACTCCAGTATTGGAAAAACGTGACCATTGGACGTTGATAATACAATATTTTCTCGGGTTGGCACGGGCACATGGATGTTATATGCTTAATGCAGTCAAGTTGATTTATCGGCAGGAATAACATATCTTCGAAATTCGAATCGCCGCTTCTGATTTGTCTAGGGAGTAAGTCGAATGTATCCAAGTTTTGCAAGTACATATCCAAGTACTTCATGAGAAGAAGGCCTGCCTGGAGGAGACCTGGACTTGGCAGAAGCCCGGCTAGGTGAATGTTGTCAGAGCGTTCTGGAGATTACAGAAGATTCTAAATATTTTGAGCTATTCCAAGTGATTTGCAAAGATTTCGTATGATTTCTCGCGATTTCTGAAATTTAGAAATATTTCTTATGGCGCAAAGATTATAGGAGATTTGGAAAATTTTTAATTGAATTCTACAGGCTTTCATCAAATTTTAAAGAATGATTCTACCATGTTTCAATGAATCTTAAAAAATTTGACAAGATTCCATTGGATCTGATGAAAAATGTAGAACAGATCACTTATTATGTCAAAAAATATAACCTGACAGAAAAAGGGACATTTTTAAAGACGTATATTTGTAATCTTATTCTGTCTGCAGCAACTCAGGTAATTTTTTTACTGAATGGATATTAGATTCCGATCTCATACTTGTCATCAGAACACTTTTATTGCTATAGGTAAGCAAATGTTGCAAGCAACATCAACAGTTTAATAATCAGATAAGAATAATGTAAGTGACGAACTAGTAAGCAAAACATAAAAGTTTTAGTTGCATTTCCCTTCACTAAGTTCAAGTATTGTGTCCGACAAATGCTCGAAAAAAGGAAAATAGCAAATGAATTGAACGAATGTTAAGAAGAATATTTGTTTGTCTAGAGATTTGGGAAATTATGTAAACAATTTTAATTTGTTTGAACAACATCTATGCGCCCCAAATCGTGAAAATTTCTTATTTTCTGGACCTATTGACTAAGCTGATGAATGTCACGAGTGATATTTTTAGTGAAAAATAAAGTGCAATACTTTAAGAAGTTAATATACACTGCTCCTTTTCATAGGGAAGTTCGAGAGAGTTCTAGTTGTGTCATATCTTTTACACTTTGTATCTTATTAATCAGTATTTTCTTATCTCAATATAACTGAACAAAAATTGTTTAAAAAGATAATTATGCTTTATAAAATTCTGGTATAATTTCTGAGATGAGAAAATACTGAACTGTTAGCGGAACACATAGTGTAAGGGATTCGAAAAAACTACCATTTTCTACACAATTGATCAACTGAAATTTTGACAAAAAGTGGGTCCACTTTCAGGCATGTAGTTGAATTTTTAAGCAAGAAGATTAGTTTATTACCAAAAAAGATATATGTAAAACAAAATATATCAATTTAAAAAAAACGGTCAAATTGTTAAGTAAGAGTAATATATTTTCACCCGATTGTGGAATAGGTTAATGAGCAGTTAAAAAATTTATTTTTTGAAAAATAGTTGAATTTTCAATCAAAGAAGTGGATCTTCAATTATTAACATTAATTTTTAACAACGCAGTTCAACTTTTAACTTACAACAGTCGAATTTTTTTCAAATAATTTGAATAAGTAGCACGATCCTAGCCCTGTCTCTTTTTTAAAATTGTTACCTGCTGATACCAACCGATTATAATATCAGCTCAAGACCGATTTCAAAATGTAAATTAGGGTAGGCATCATTCCAAATCTCATGTGTTGCAATCGGCCATTGCCCTTCAAGCACACACACTACGTGTATACTTTTTTCAAATTCAACGTAAAAACCTTGAAAACTGTAATTTTTCTTTCGTTTTCGGTTAGAATATTTCCGAAACGTGATTTTTCGTAAATATTGTGCTGCAGTTCGCAACTGCTGATTTAGACAGTACACAATAAAGCACACGATATTTTTCCAATTTATTGTTTATTCTTTATTTCACATTGATTTTTTTATGTAGTTTTGGATCATTAAAAAACTTTTCTGGTTACATGTTTTTGTCTTTTTAACGCATAGTTTGAATAGAAATTGGAAAATATCCAAATAAATTTTCATATCTTCTTGAGATGAATAATTTAAAAAAATATTTAATCTTATATTGCATAGTTTGGACAAAGAATGGATTTTTATAATAACATTCTTTACGATTAAAACACAAAATATGCGTCTCATAATAAGACAATGTTAAAGTAAATTTGTTCATCTGTTTGAGATAAACAATTTTGCTTATTAACATTTTTTCCTATGTAGTATAGTTCTTGAGGAAAATTGAATTTTTAATTTTTTGAAAAGCATTTTTGATTGACAAGCTAGGACGGTTGATCAAAAATGGCTTCTGAAGGAACTCAATTTTAGTAGAGCTAATTTTTGAAGAATCCATTTTTCGCTTTGCTCACTTCGACATTTCGTCTAATTAATAACATAACTTTAACCTTAAGGCGCAGAAGTAGACAAACTCTGATGGACATAATTTAATGAAGAGAATTAATCCACAAAATATTATCGCAATTATAATATATATGAAGACTTGATGAATATATAATTTGCAGGTTATGTAGCAAACTTATAAACATAAAAGCATATTCATATTCGAGAAACTTTTCGTCTTGAGTCAGCGGTCGATAACTGTAAATCGATCCCTAATTTACCAATCCCACTTTGCAAACGATTGGTTTTAGAACGGCTTTCAGGGCCGGTTGACTATGCCTTCATCGGCCCAGTTGGCGAACTCTAGTCCGTTTCTAAAAGCTTTTTTCTTGAAATAAATAATAAATTTCCATTTTTCAACTTGAGTCAATTTATAAGAAAGAACCAAAGTTTTTTTCGGCAAGAAAAATGAACCCCACATAAGTTCGAAAAAAGTACGATAAAATTAATTAATATTGAGACCAGCCGCTAAGGTCTGAAGTATCTCATTAGATTAACCTGGGAAAAGTTGTGTTTTCGGAAAAATTAGATTCATGTTACTAGTTTCAAACATAGCTGGCAGAAGGATATTAAAATTTTTGTTGGAAGCCTTCAACGAGGACATATTGCACCTTGTGCGGCGTGTAGACTAGAAGCACCTCATCCCTGAATAGTTTCATCAGTGGGACGACGACGAAATTCATGTTCCTGTGTACAAGCATTGGATAGACGCCATACGCCCCAGGTAAATTAAAGGGGCGAAGGTCCTAAGGGCCAATTCCACCTTCTTGATATGAACGATCTAAAACCACCTAACAACCTGAAACCAAACGACCATAAGGCTCGCATCGAGCCTTATGATCTCTTGCCAGGATCTTGTTGATCCTCGCTCTGCCCGGAATGTTCTTGGATATATCGAAGAAGCCCTCATACTTCCTGTTTATAAATTGTTATGTTTTCGTCGTATTCATACTGAGCCATCTTTTTCCTAGTCTAAAGGCAATTCATTTCTGTCCGCCCTTTTGTACAACGCTCTAGTATTTTTATGGAGTGTCTATAGGTGGATGTTCCACCATTCTGCTCCTTTCCTAGACCTAATTGTACTTTTGGGGAAATTGTTCTCAAATGAGGAATCAGAGCCATTCGCAGGAAATCCACAGTGTGCTCTTACTCATCTATGATACGTACTGTAGCTTGTGGGGAATTATATAAGTCTGCCTTTAAGTGCCTCTTTATATGAGTTCCAAGGTGTACTCCTGGGGTTTCTGATCTTTAAAATCGCCGGGTTTCATAGGGCTAACCGGAACGATATATATTTGTGGTCCGAGAGTGACATCTCATCGGGGACTCTCCAGCATACTAGGAAGATTTTGCATAGCTTTTCGTGGGATACGGTAAATGCTCAATGATACGCTAATGAACGTCAGATAGTTGAAAACAGTAACGCTAAACTCGCAGAGCATGCGCAGAAACGTCATTCCGTGACTTTAGCCTTCACCGTTTGCTACGGAACGCTATGAAAAATCTCCCTACTATCTTGCTCCTCAGTTTTTCTGAGCATAGCGTCAAATCATAAACCTCAATCCTCTTTTTAATCTGGAATGTGGAAGTATCGCCACGATTGAGAATCTTCAGCTCAGAACCCGCTAGGTATTTAATTGAGTCTCTTCCTCTGTCGTTGAAGTTTGTGCTTCCACATATTTTATGGTGAGTGTTTTTGTCATATATCAACAGCAGAGGAATCCTGTTCTCCTGGTAGTGCTGAATTAGAGAATCCACATTTCAATAATTGCACCTAAACTTTAAAGAAAAAACATTTGAGCGCTTGGCAGTGTATGTGATTTCATTTTGGATCTATAAAAAAATTTGCTAATTCAAACACATTTTCGTGAATTCAATCCATGCTTGATATATTAAAATTCTTATTTTTTTACATTAACCAAATTATTTAATGTAAAAAAATGGTTTGGCTTAACCAAATATTGCGCTGATTAACCAAGAACTTTTTTTAACTTGATTAGCAGTGCATTCATCCACCTTATTTAACTAATCTTTAATTGATTTAAACAAAAACTTATAAATGTGATTGTGATTGTGAAAGTGAAAAGCAAAATGAAGAAGGAAAAGAAAAACAAAACCATAAAAAAGACAATGAAAAAAATAAAAAGGAAAAGACGATTTATGAAAGATTAATTCAATTGATTATAATATACAACAAACTGGTTATCTTTGGGCAGAGTTTCTCGTTATCTCGTACATTATATTCACATTTATTTAATAAAGTGTTATGTGGCAAAATATGAAACATTCCTGACGTAGTGGAAACACCCTTGGTAAAATCCAGAATTATCTTCGGCGAATGTGTTAGGTTTCCGAATTGCATTGAAATAGTGTTACGGTCTACACCTGTATTGTATATTGAAAAAATTTGCTTTCCTTGTTCCCTTCCAATTATGGAATTACAATCTAATACTTCATATAAATACTCGTGGACTAGGTGAAGCTCAAATAGTGTCAAGAGTTCGTTTAGTCCTCGTAAGGTGCGAACACTAGGAAGGTCTGATACTAAAATTCGAACTACCATTGAAGGAGACTCACGGCGGGCCATCTTTGAGTGCGTGCTCACTAAAATATTGTGACAAAGTTCATTCATAAGGAAGAATTAGTTTCGTTTGATTAGTAATTGTTACTAGCAGATATGTTCAAGTTACCACCAACAGATAGTATAGGACCGGGTGATCCACGACTCTTTCTCACACCTGTTTCAGGACGAGATCGTACGTACGATCCACAGAGGTGAAACTGATATAAGAACTTCCGGTAACAAGCTTTGACTTTCATGCTAGGAGCTTCTGGAGTCCTTTTCAGTGAAATTGCATTCGTTCAGTTCAAGTTTGCAGTGAATATTTATATTTTTAGATTTCCAGCACTAAAAATACTCGGCAGCACGTTTTACATCTAAAAGTTGAAATCACTTCGGCAGCTGCAGCAAAAGTTAGTGACACGTATGGTGTTGTTAGAGAAATTGAAATAAGTGTGCTATTGATAAAGCACCATCTACGAACAAGCATATTTGGTGGAAGCTAGCGAGAGCTCGCCTATTCGATTCAGTTGAATGATCCTGCGATTTGAGCTGTTTTTTCGAACTACAAATTCTCTATTTGTATATTATAGTTTTCATATGCTTTTCAATAAATCCAATTATACTCATTACATGTGCAAGTATTTAATTGTGTTCACATACACTATATCATGAACTTTGGGAAAATACATTCCATATCATCACAAGCTCTAACATCGATGATGTAAGTGATGCTGGAAGTTTCTTTTTCAGTCCAATTTTCTCCGGCGATCTCTCAAATTGAAGGTTTTAGCATGTAGATAAGCATTAAGAAATGAATTTTTTTGTGATAGTGATGTGATTTGATTATCAGAGGAATCGAAGCATGTAGATGTAAATTCAAAAATAAAATTTGCTTTATAATAGTGTTGCTTTCATGTTATCAGTCTGTAACGAATTAGAAAAATGAAGATATTTCGTTTTTTTTCTTGAGATCACTATGCTGGAATCTTTGCCTTTTAGTTG
>JAABKJ010007545.1:293755413-293772941 GCA_011634705.1 Andricus grossulariae
ACGATGTGACAAACTTTAAATTCAGAGTAAATTGATACTTCAGAAAAATTATTTAATTACACTGGCATTTGCTTTACGATCAGAAAAGTAAAAATATTTACACAGTTAATCTATTTGACGTTACCAAATAATTCCTTCTCGTGTACTGTATACACTTACAGATATACTACGTAATTCGATAAATAACAACGACATCTGAAACAGAACTCTTCTATAATATCGAAGCATCTAAAATAAAAATTAAAACAATTGAAATGTTTTAATTTTAAAGTCAAAAGAAGAATATATATTTTACTAATTGTAAGGTTTATCTCATGTTAATACGTTTTATTCCAAGGGCTTCAAAATTATACACTTTTTAAAACAAAATATTCAAATTTGTAACTTCAAATTTTCATTTCTCTAAAACTGCAAAAAGTTAAAAATGGAGTAATTATTATCGGATGCATTTAATCCTGAAAAAATTAAATCCTAAATAATTTCAAACTTGAGGTCTCCAAAACCCGACTATTTTGAAATAACGTATTCAAAACTTTTACCATCGAAAGAAAATAAAAATTATTATCAATAGGTGCATAACGTTGAATAGAAAAATCAAACATTTCAATTCTGAAAACAAAGCTATATGCAAAAGTAGCACATAAAGATCCTGCAAATTATTATAATTAATTTAAAATTAATTAATTAATATTTTCATAGATACAATCGTTTTCGTATCTGAAGATCTCAACCGTCTCCATGATTTTTTTTTCTTTTTCATTTACTGATCCATATCTAGTAGACCCATGTTTTTAACAAACATTATTTTAAAACATGCGTGATAAAAACATAATTCTTTATTACTGAGTTATACCGAAGTCAAATATTGGTTAATTTTGAATAGTTATAAAAATCCTGTTTGGCATAAAACTCAAACGTTATGTTGAAAATTTGTCTTTTTGGATTGAAAATTCAAATATTTTGGTGAAAAATTAATTTTTCTGTTGAAAATTCACATTTTAATTGAAAGTCAATTTTTAGGGATAAACAAACAAATACTTTGTTAAGAATTCTCATTTGGTTAAATTTAACTGTTTCTTATTGCAAATCAAAATTTTCGTCTTAAAATGTCAACCAGCTATTATTGTTATTCAATTATTATCGTAGAAAATTCAACACTTTGGTTTGCAATGCAGCTATTTTGTTAAAAATTCCATTTTTTTTTAAAACTTGTATTTTTGCGTTAGAAATTCAACCACTTTGTAGATAATTGGACTTTTCATGTGAAAAATTCAACAATTTTGTTAAATTTTTCATTCTTTTTTAACATATCAAAAATTAAATAGTAAATATCTAAAAATTAAAATTTGTGAAACAAAACTAATACACTTTTGACAATCCAAAATCTTCTTTTACGTCCACTCAGACTCATTTTACAATCTAAAATCCTCTTCCTTATTATCTCGGATTCCTTTTGTCAATCAAAATCCCCTATCCAAGCGAACAATTCTATTTTTTAAAGTTTATCATAGATGTCTCGGCATGGTTCGAGATGAAGTATTTTTACTTTAAAACTATACTGCTACACATATGAACAATAAATACAAAACAATTCTTTCTTAGTCTGCGCATTGTTCATGAAATGATTACAATTCATTAGGAAATAATTAATTATTTAACTATATAATGCATGCGTCCAAACTTCTTTGCAGCGGTATTCTAATTGAATCGGTAGGACAAGAACTATGAGCAGACATGTTTTTCACAAATATTTTTGACTCCAGGATACATTTTTCTCATTGCAAAGTACAAAGAAGAAGCAAAAAAAATATGAAGTAAAAGATCATGCAAGAGTAGATACATTCAATTCAGTTGCGTATGCAAAGTAAAGTTTTTCTGAAGCAGAGATTCCAAAAATTTCAATTGCTTGTAACTTTTTCATCAGACTTCGAAGTGCAAACGAAACGAAATCTTAGTTTCATACTTTTGTTTTTTCAAAATCGAATATGTGTGGGCGCTTGTGCAGGATGTACATATATAGTGTTCTCTGGCAAAGCCCAGAACATTACTGAGCCAGGATAAGTCTTCCTTTCATCATCAACTTTTTCTACAAAACGGATTGGGGGTCCGACTTTCAATGTAATAGCATCCTCATTATGTGCATTATATATTGGAGCAAGTTCGTATTCTTTCTCCATTCCAATTATGGTATCATCATCAATTACTACATCTAAATAATCGATAACTGGATAATAGTCAAGTGGTCCGTAGTGTCCGAGTGGTGGGCGTAAGATGCGAATACCGCGAAGCTGGGCTGCTGTCATTCGAACTACCATGAGCGGAGGTTCGCGGTTTGGTATTAGTTTGCGATCTGAAACATTGAGACAAAGTCTATTAATAATAAATAACTGCTTTCTTCTAACATTCCAGCTTTAGTGATGAGTAAGTTACACTACCTATGGATAGGATGGGTTCGGAAGATGCACGACCTATCCTCATACCTGTTTCAGGACGAAATTGTACGTACAGTTTTTCCCCAGTGGGCACAAAAGCATGAACACTCCAAGAACGTTCTAAGGACGTTCCTAGGACGTCAAATGTCATTCCAATCAACGTCTCTGAGACGGCTAATGTCTTAAAGACGTCTTCAAGACATAGGACGTTCTCGGGACATGTTTCGTACTGACATTAGGCGTCTAGAGAGCATCCCTAGGAGGTCCAAAATACATGTTTCAAAAGATGTCTAAGGAATGTACCGAAGAAGTCTCGAGGTCATCCTGAATTTTTCTGTCCACTGGGTTCCTTCCCAGTGGGCACACAAGTTCAAAGTTGTGCTATAGAGGTCATTCGGCAGACGACTTGAGGACATCCTGGGGACCTTTCAAAGACAAGGAAAGATCCAAAGGATGTCTTAAAGGTGTCAATTTAGATGACACAGAAATAAATTCTGAGGACGTCTTCAGGATGTCTCGATGCCCAATGGGTTGGTCACCTCCCTTGTACAGGGACGGCAAACACCAACCACCAGCGCACTGTTAAGCCTCTAGTATTTTTTTTTCTCAGAAAAACCTATCCCCATAAATTAATTTATACAATAAAATAATAATAATCTTGTTTTAAAGAAACAGTTTTTCACGTTCACTTAGAAAATAGTTATGGCCTATTGTTTATTTTCAAATTAAATCATAGAGTAACAAACGTATATAAATAAAATATTAATTTAGTGAAGGATTTTTCCGGTTGAAAAAAAATCCAAACACGTAAACAAATAAAGTTGACCTGATCATCATTTCGTCGTCTGGATTAATTTCAATATTTTCCTTTTCTATTCCGCCAGGCCAGTATGAAGTACTTCATGGATGTATGTCTTCCTGAGTAAGAAAAAGACAAGAAGAGTAACAGCACGCTGGTGGACGAGTCGTGTACTGCTCAAGAAGGTGGTACAAAAATCAATTTGATATTTTTGTTCTTCGAATTTTCTTGCATATCTCCCCGGAATTTTTTTTAATTCGAAAAAAAAAAAAAATGCATCAAAAAATGATATTTAAAGGTTCCGCAAGCCATATTAATTTTTTCTACAGAAAACCCAAATTCATAGATTTATTTTATGGTGAAAAATTGATTTATTTTTGAAATTGCATGATTCAAACAGATTTCTTTTAACAGATATAGTATACAAGATAATGCATCTTAAGTAAGGACAGAATGAGCAGATACTATCCATAAACTGGCTTATTTTTTCTTAAATGAAAATTGGCCAAGTGGAGAAATTCCTTTCCAGAGACGTAATGAGTTACAGTTTATTTTTCTACATTGTATATAGTGACGATTCAAATAGATTCATTTTTCTTCGTCTTTCAATGACGCACAGAATTTGTAAGAGCTTCAAATTGGATGAATTCAATAAATTTATTTGAAAACATATAAAGTGTAATATAATAATTGTAATTATGTATAAGGTTTGAAAAGCTAAATGTTCAATTTTTAATTTTTTTACTAGATTAAAAGAGGAAATATTTTCACTTATAAGGTTTTCATTCAGTTAACGACAATCAATGCCTCGACAGAGATAACGCTAGATCAATAAAAATCTGTTATCTCTGCCAAGGCTTCAATTTTTACATGACTTCAGAATCATTAAAAATTAGCTGAAGTTAGGTACAGATAATAATATGATGATAAACTTCTTCGTATGTGATAAAAGGTAAGCTCAATTCTCTATCAATTATAACCATTCAAAAAGTTTGATTTTGCCTTTTTCATTTCATTTTTGAATTACGAAATTTTTTTAATCGGCGAATGCATTTCAAATTCTCATGAATCTTGCAGTTCTCTTTGGAAATCTGATAACATTTTTCTAGAAGTTTTAAAATGGCGACTGTTTCTTCGAAAATGTTTTCAGAAAAATACAATGAATTTATTCATATTTGAGTGCAAATTTCGAAAAAAAACACAAGATAGAAAAAAGTCTTTAAAGATAAATCTTTTTACAACTTTTTTAATGTCAGAACCAAAAAAACTTTGCGAAAACTTAGAATTACTTGACAAAATATTTTAAACTTTGAAAGGATTTGGAAATAATCTCAATCTTGAGAATATTTGAAAACTTTTTAAAGATGAAGATTTTTAAAGGTTTTTACTTTATGGTGCAATAGAGCGCATTTGGGGTGCAATCGATTGGGTTTGTGTAAATGTAAAACATATGTGATGTGATGGGGGGGGGGGGAAGTAACTGCAACGGACCTTAATTTGAAAGAAAATATTATAGAATTTTGTAAGAAATTACAAATATTGAAAAACTTGAAAACATTCATAAACATTTATAATAAAATGGGAATATATAATTTATTGAATATTCGAAATTTTTATTTGTGAGAAAGATGATTGTTTCCCGCTAATTTTAACACTATATTTTGACGCTACTTTTAGCTGGTTGAAAAAAACTGCAAATATTATTATCAAATTTATATGATAGCAAGTGTAATATGAAGAGATTAAAAAAACTTATATTATTTACAATTAAAAATACCAATTAATTAATTTTTCTGCGATCAAGGCAGACATTACTTGGTGCGAATAGGCTTATAAATTATGACTTCTAAAGAATAATACTTTAAATTGTACAAATATACAAATCATTTAGAACAATAAACTTTTCCCCTTTGAATAATCTTACGAATAGGAAAAGAAATTGAAAGGACGAACGAGATAGCGATTAGTATATATACTGAAATTTCTTGTGGAAAAGTGATCAGTCCCACTACGATCAAAAATTCCAACACAGTTTCTTCTGGCCAGAAATAAAATGAGAGTCGCTGGTACACTCTTTGCTGTGGCCTTTATCATTAATTATCTTGGTAAATATATAATATAAGAAATATAATATAATATTTTCTAGGGTGATGTTTTTCAGCTTTTTTTGCAATAATATTCAAGGCTCACTGAAGGTCATTTTCTCGAGAAAATTTTGATTCATTTTAATTTTCTGTAGTTTTTCCTGGAGAAACAGTGTTTCATACTATCCCTCACGTCACCTACTTCCTCATTCCGATTTCATACCTTTTTTGATTGCCCATATCCTGCCTCTCCCAATCCTCACCCTAGCACCTTTCTTTCTCTCAGCCCATGCCTTTGACTTGATTAGATATTTTCTTTTTCAATTCCGCCACGTCAGATCTTCTCCAATTATTATATTCTTGTCCTACTTCTACCTTTCTTTCCCTTTCTTTCTTCTCTCAACCTCAACCAGTCTCAAACGCACTTATTCATTTTCCTTATGCATATCCGCGGAACACTCTCTCGCTCCTTGCAAACCACCTTTTTCTGTAACATCATGCTTATTTCTTGTTTCTAGTTTCCTCACTTTCTTTCTCATTACAGTTTTCCTCCTTTTCAGAATTCATCGAATTCCTTCCGGGTTTCTATCACGTGTTTTTACATTTTCACGCATCTCCTCCGTATATCCCTTTGTAACGAATTCTCATGTTCTGAACACATTTCGATCATTCCTATCTCTTTCCGGCGTTCTTTGTCTTGCCTTGGTTTTTTTACTCCAATTGCCACATTCGACACCTTCTACCCCCTGTTCTCGTTTTCTTCTATCATTCCCCAGTTTCTTTCCTTCACTGGTCACGTTCTCGCTGCTTTTCGCACTCGCCAACTGTTTCCACTTGTGTAAAAAATCTTTCAACACCGGTATCTGCTATATCAATCTACCCAGTCTCTCTAAATTGGTTAGCCCTGTGGCTACAGGGTCTTTACGATGCGTCACGACTAGCTCATCGACACTGATTTTGCTGCCTGTATCTTCGTTTGCGATACCTTCTCTCTCTTTGCTACCACTATTCCTATCCTCTTTACTGTTACCGTTTGATCCTTCATCTACCATCTGTCACCTTCTAGAGTCAAAATGTGGACTGATTTTTATTTTAATTCTCAAATGTATTAATTGAGTTTTGGTTGTGCAATCAAAAACAAGATTTATTTAGTTAGTGCAAGCATTAAGACAATAATTGATTTTTACTTATACCATTCTTTACAGACTTGTCTGAGTCAGTTAAGAATGCCGCAGTGTTTCCTTCTCCTTTGGAAATTTTCAATGTTCATCGTTACGAAAGTTGTGTACGTCCGCATCGAATTTGGGGTATAGCAGCTGGCCTTTGCTATGTTGGAACCGATAAAGATCACAAATACATCATTGGACTGGTCGTAAATAGACATTTGTGTTCATTCGTGGTTCCCCAAGCAGGTTCTACAAATTCCCATGTAAGAGTTAAAATACAAATAGGCGTCAATAACAATGCCAGCGAGATTGTGCCAATATCAAATGATGATCCTGTGAACAAAATGTTTCACGAGATATTCGATGCAAGACACACTTATGTTGCGTATTTACATCGGTTACATTAATAATTCGAGTTAAGGATGTAAGCAAAATATTTGTAATTAGTCTTCGTAAATGATTATTATCCATCCAGATATTACTCTTTTTTCACAGCTTCTCAAATGGTGTTCAAAATAGTAAATACTCATTTCATGTAGTTGGTAATGGTAGGTAAGGGTAGATAGTTATGTGAGAAAATTGATTCACGAGTACTTTCTCTGGCGAAGTTTGATCCTACCCTTTTCATCAATAAACAATTTTAATTATTATTTTTGTGTTTCATTATTGTTCATACATTTACCATTTCTCTTTCATTCGAATGAATGCACTTGATCACTTTTTTAATGGAACGAGATTTTGTAGCCTTGTCAACTTCTCCAAAACAATACGAAGGGTGTCCTACATACACGTCTTATTAGAAAGCAGCATATACAGGAAACTAAAGAAAAAACCATCAAGGGAGGAGGGGCGTCAAGTCCCGCCTTAATCCTATTTCTAATCGACCCTTGAGTCTAAAACCTAAATATAAAAACCTAATCTATAAAATATATTTCCGACCAATCATAACCTACGCTTGTGCAATTTGAGCAGGTACGTCGAGAAGCATCAAGAGTCACATTCAGATTATTCAAAATGAATTTCTCAGACGTATTATCGAAACCACTAGATATACCAAGAATTCTGTCCTGCACAGAGAATTTCAATTACCATACATTTCAGAGTATATCAAAGAAATCGTTACACGATTTTATGATTCTTTATCATTATCACTGTTTAAACATATTTTTTCTTCAAGAAAATATAATTATGATACCTTTCGCAAATATGCGACGCCAAAAGACTACCTAATGAAATAAGTCACCTAGACCGGTTACGGATGGTCAACGCGGCGCTGACCTTTCACCCCTGGCCTACCTGGAACCTACAATTTTAATCCCAATAAACCCTTTCCACTTGAGCAGAGACCTCATTTATCTTTCAATATATATATCAATGTACAAGGTTTCATACCGAGCTTTGGTACCCATGAGGAATGGTAACAAACGTCACGATTTGGTTTCACAGTGAAGCATAGAATTGAAATATTATGGCAATGGCATCAATTTTGAATAGGCAAAAGGTCTTAGAGACTGATCTTGATGTGGAGGAGGTTCTTTGCCCACACAACATCGGTTTCAGAACATCTACGAAACTAGGCAAAGTGCTTTACTATCTTGAACAGAGACTCGTGGCCCTGTCAGTGCGAATGCGACGATTTGAGACAGCGATCGCGAAAAGAAATGACGATAGCACTTTCTTGACAGAAGAAAACCGTTTCTTTTGCGGACTTGTAGAAGGCGAAAACAAAAGAATCAAAATTATTGTGAACCATCCAGAGCCGAAAAAATGGCCAGATATTGTTCAAGCACCTGAGGTACTCATAGGCTGACGTAACTCGCATCCTGAAGAGGGCTGAGAACTGAAAAGAGCCTAGTGTTCATGGTGTGCACAGCTTCTGGTACAAAAAATTGAAGGCTCTGCACCTCACCGTTGCTAGAGCCCTTCAAAACATTTTGGAGAACCCAGATAACTTGCCTTCTTTTATGACGGAGGACGTAGCGATTTTCAAAAAGCTATGTGCTGGTAGTCCTGGTGATTAACGACCAATCACTTGCCTCTTGACCTTTGGTCAACGGACAATTTAACTATTCCACTTCATTAGACATTCTTTTTATAGACAAAAATTCAACTAGTTTGTTGGAAAATTATCTTGTTTATTTGAAAAATCAACTTTTTGGTTGAAAATTAACGTATTTTGATATAAATTTGTTGGAAAAAGATCAAATTTGAATTAAGATTTCTATGATCTGTTTTTCTTTCTGTCTTTTCTCATCTTCTTTTTTTGTCTTTCTCCCAAATTTTATTCGTTATGGAAAAAATCAAGTCGGGTTCTGATACCCTTGAAATTCCGATTTTATGATAAAGTTGAGATGAAGAGGTAAAATTCATCCCTAAATTTAAAAAAAAACCACACTGACAATATTTTTTAAGACTTTAAAAACTAAGTAGTTGAATTTTCAAATAAAGAATATGAATTCACGAAGAAAAATGTAATAGTTGATATTTCATTTAAAAAAAAAATTTATTCGGAATTGAAAATAAGTTAAATTCAACTGAGAGGGGCGAATTTTCTATAAAAAAGACTTTTTTGTCATGAATGTAAAAAAAGTCAACCAAATTATAATTAAAGGAGAAAAGCAATCATTTATATAAAAGAAAAATTTAGAATAACTATTTATTTTCTCAGTTTATTTGTATATTTGTTTTTAGGGTTACATAAATATGATTTTTCTAATTATGGGATGAATATCAAAAGATTTTCGCACATATTAGGTACGTCAAAAAAGTGTACAGAAAATTGTTGAAAAAAAAGGGGCAAAAGGGGAAATTTCTTTGGAAAAAAATAGAGGAATTATTTAAAATCACTTATTTTGATTTTTGCAAGCATTTAAAAGAATTATTATTCACATGTATATTTTCTATGTGTTATGTCACATTCTGAGTTGATTTTCGTCATAGAAGATTCATATTTTGGGTTAGAAATTGAAATATTTTGTTAAGAATTAATATTTTTGGTTGCAAGTTTAACTTCTTGGTTGAGAGTAGAACGAGTTTGTTAAAAATTAATTTTTTTAAGATTCACCTCTGACTGAAAATTGAACTCTTTTTCATATACTTTTTTTTGGTTCAAAATTAATTTTTTATCGGAAAATGTAACTATGCCATTTTTTGTTTTAAATTTATTTTTTATAAATTGCGTATTCATTTATTTGGTAGAAAGTTTATGAACTTGGTTGCAAATTTGTCTTTTTGGTTAGAAAATTATTATTGCTTTTTGAGAATTTTTTTTCGAAGATTCAACTATTTGGTTTAAAACTCAAATGCCTTAAAAAATGCGTCCTTTTGGCTTCAACAATTCAGATTTTTTTTCTTAAATTCATATTTTTTGTTTTGAAATCTGCATTTATTTCAAAATTCATCTTTGCAGGTTGAAAATTTAAGAATTGTTCTAAAATAATCTTTTTTGGTCAAAAAATCAACTATTTTGTTAATCGTAGTCTTTGGATTGAAAAAATGATCATTTATGGGATAAAAGTCACTTTTCTGGTTGGAACATGAACTTTTTTGTTGAAAATTCAACTTTTCGGGTTAACTATTTGGTTAAAACTTTAACAATTTTGTTGAAAATTGGCATCTTTGAAATGCAATGAATGTACAAATCAGAAGAGAGACTTACAGTTCAAAGATGTTATTTATTCATAATGACAAGACCTGTTGTTATAATAATTAAATATCACAACAATGTAACGGTTTGGTTACAAATTTACTTTATGTCAGAAAATGTATCACCCTATTATTACATTTTCGTGAAAAATCATCCTATTTCCTTTGTTTTGTATAAAGCCTTAAATTGGTACCGTAGCTTATGGATGGCCCCTTATCTGAACTCAATGCTGTGAAATTAACGTCATCATTGTTTGTTAATTTTAATTTCACGCTATTAGAAATTGCTGCCTGACATAAATCTTCATGAAAGTACATTTCACCCATAACAATGTATTTGAACTAATTTCGTCACCATGCTTGAAAATAGTGTCATAAACATGAAGTACTTTTTGTGATAACAGTACGAGAGGAAAAGACTGATGAAAAACAAATAATTTAAAATAGTGTGTAAAGTAGTGTTTACTATAGTCGACACTAAAACATTCCAAAGAATAATCATCAGTTTTCCTTGAATCGAAATTCTTCATTAGTAGATATTCCTCATTTCAAGAAAATGAGGGCCATAATTGGTGTTCTTTTCATCTTGGCGATTTTCCCAAATCCTGTTGGTAAATATAACAATATTTATAATTGAAGCTTCGTTATTAATTGCAGCATACTTATTTTTTTTTTACAGAATTAGGTTGGCCATATAAAGAAGCTGTAGTTCATCCTTTACCGATTCAACTTGATATTCATCTTTACGAAAGTTTTCTACGTCGAGGTCGAAGTTGCCATCTAACACCAGACTTTTACTATGTAGGAACTGATCAGGCTAACAAGTATATCATTGGGGTAATGATATTAGGACGTTTGTGTCCACTAATGACTCCCAGAGCCAATACTAATAATGTCTATGAAAGAGTTAAAGTACGCATAGATGGCGACATTGCCAACGTGACTGTACCAATAACGCCTCAGGATCCTATCAATAGACGGTTCTTCGTGTTACTTGGAGAACATCGTATTCGTTTTGCCGAGGTACAATAATAGTTTTACTTATGGTGGTCCAAAAATGCATTGAAAATTTATTTCTTCAAATTTTTATGAATGATGTCCAGAAATTTGCTCGAATCCACACAAAATAGATCAATTTTTTTAATGGTATTTAGAGGTAAAACGTATTTCCCATAAGAAAAAAAGACGTTTTTGTAAATTTTATTCAGAAACCTCAATATTAGCTGAGTCAGGTTTAGAGGGTCCCAAAAAACCCCACATGTGAAAAAATTGGTTTTGCGAGTTTTTGGAACTAATTATGATTTTTGTACGGTTTTTTAAATGAAAATTGTTCCTGATACATAAAATACTAGTTTATGCGGATAAGTAGATGTTCATGCAAACTTTTTGTCCAATTTTCAATAAGAGAATTTATCATTGTTAAGAAACATAATTGTTTAAAGAATTTATTATTATTGGTTTTAACATTATCTCTGAATAATGCTAGAAATTGAAGGTTTTTTCTGAAATTTTTAACTTTTTATTCACTTTTCACTTGAAGTGAGTTAATATTTAAATTAATATAACAAAACTTATTGTTTGGACACATTATTATTCTCTATAGCTATCTTCTTCTATATTAATACTAGATAGTTGCGGCTTTTTTAAATTTTTTAAATTTGTTCATTTTTCAATAAAAGTGAAGTAATAATTAATTCTATTTTAAGAGATTAATTTGAAATTTTGAAGCTTTTTAAGAATTTTTACACATGAATTTTAAGAAAATATTGAAAAAGATTTCAAAACATTTGAAAAGATTTCTGGAAGAGTCGAAAAAGTATGAAAGATTTCAAGGCAATTTCTTTATTTTGAAAGATTTTTCATTTCTTCTTGTAGAAAATTTAACTTATCTCAAAAGTTTTTAACAAATTTGGAAAAATTTAAAATTTAAAAAGATTAAAGGTTTTCTAAAATGAATCCTATATTTTTCAAGATTTCGAAATAAAATTTTTAAGCTTTTGCAGGACTTTAAAAGGCTTTAAGATGATAAAATTTTTTCTTAACTTTCCAGGTAAAATGGAAAATAATTTTTTTCAAAATAATTTTAAGTGAATATTCAAAAATATTTCAAAACATTTGAAAAGATTTCTGAAAGAGTCGAAAAAATATGAAAGATTTTAATGCAATACATTTTTTGTAAAGATTTATCATTTTTGTTGTTGACAATTTGACTTAGTTTAAAAGTCTTAAACAAATTTGGAAAAAATTTAAAATTTAAGAAGATTAAAACTTTTCTAAAATAAAATCCATATTTTTCAAGATTTTGAAATAAAATTTGAGAGCTTTTGCAGGACTTTGAAAGGTTTTAAGATGATAAAAATTTTTCTTAGCTTTCCAGGTAAAATTGAAAATAATTTTTTTCAAATTAATTTTATGAAAATATTCAAAAAGATTGTAGAACATTTCAAAAGATTTTTGAAATTGTCAAAAAAGAATGTTGAAGATTTTAAGGCAATTTTTCTAATCTAAAATTTTTTCAACATTTTGGGAAAAATTTGAATCAGATTATAAGATATTTAGACATTTTAGGAGCTATTTTGAACTGACTCAAACCTTTCCTTAAATTTGGTAAAATCCTTTAAAATAGAAAAACTTTCTAAGCAAATTTCCTAAATACATTTTCGATAAATCAGAATTAAAAAAAAAATCTTTTTACATTTTTGTCCAGAATTCTGGGAGTATTATATCTATATAACCCTCAAAACAAAAAATTAAAGAATAAATCATTATTCGAAATTTGTATTTTTTATTGAAATATCAAATGTTACATTTTTTGTTTAGAATTCATTTTTTTTTGTGAAAAATTCAACAACTTGGTTGTAAGTTGAACCACTTTGTTATTTTTTTTTTTATGGAAGATTTATCTTTTTAGTTGAAAATTCATCGATTTGATGGAAAGTGTAATAATTCTGTTAAAAATTCTTCTTTTATTGGCAACAAATTTATCTTTTTGCCTAAAAATGTATCTCTTTTAATAAAAATTACTTTTTTCGTGGATTTAACTATCTTGTTGAAAATTCGTGTTTTTAAAAGAAATTAAGTGTTGTTATTATTAAAATATTATTACTAATTATGATTTTTTTAGGGTCTTTTTGAACAAATTTTTTCTGTAACATGAAACACTACTTCATACTGATTATTAGATGTTTGCATAAATTTTTCAAACAATTTGTTATTGTTTTTAGTAATTTTATCTTAGAATGGAGATAAAAAGTCGCGTTTTTTTTAATTTTCCACTTTTTGTCCAATTTTCAATTAGAGAGAGGTTTATTAGGGTTAACAAACATAATTGTTCAAACAATTTATCATTGTTGTTAATTGGATCATCTTAGAATAATGCTAGAAATTGCGGGTTTTTCTGAAATTTTCAACTTTTTATTTACTTTTCACTTGGAGTGAGTTAACATTAAATTTAGTATAGCAAAAATTATTGTTAAAACTAATTATTATTCTCTATAGCTGTCTTCTATATTATTACAAGATAGTTGCGGCTTTTTATGAATTTTGCAACTTTTGTCCATTTTTCCATTAAAGTTATGTAATACTTAATTCAAGTTAACACAAATAATCGTTCAAATAATTTATTTCAATTGTTTATAATATTTTCTTCAATTAATTGTAGAAATTTGCGGTTTTTTCTGATTGCTGCTATTAAAAAATTATAAATAAATATTATAATGAAAAATATTTTAAACAATCATAATGATATATTGTTTAACTATTTTTTGAAAAAACTGCGACTTTCTATCTCCATTCTCAAAGAAAATTGCTATGAACAGTATTAAATTGTTTAAAAAATTTACGTAAAAATCTAGTTATCACTATGAAGTAGTGTCTTATGTACCAGAAAAAAATTTGCATTAGAAAAACCTTGAAAAAATCATAATTAGTAATAGGATTTTAATATTAACAACAGTTAATTTATTTTTAAAAAAAACAAATTTTCAACAAGATAGTTGATTCTAAAAAAAAGTAATTTTCAATCAAAAATATACATTTTCAAGCAAGAAGATGAATGTTTTGCCAAAAAAAGAAGAATTTTCAACAGGATTAATACATTTTCGATCGAATAGATGAATTTTCAACTAAAATAATAAATCTTCAACAACAAAAAAATTAACAAAGGATTTCAACTTACAACCAATCAGTACAATTTTTAACCAAAAAAGGCGAATTCTAGACAAAGAATGTAATATTTGATATTTCAATAAAAAATATAATTTTCGAATAATTATTTATTCTTCAATTGTTTGTTATGAAAGTTTCATAAATATAATTCTCCTAGAAATCTTGAAAAAATGTAAAAAGATTTTTATTAATTGTGATTCGTCAAAAATGTATTTAGAAAATTTGTTTAGAAATTTGTTTCTATTTTACAGGATTTTACAAAATTGTAGGAAAACTTCGAGTCAGTTAAAAATAACTCATGAAATTTCTGAATATCTTATAATTTGATTCAAATTTTCCCGAAATTAAAAAAAAATTAGATTAAAAAGATTGACTCAAAATCTTCAACATTCTTTTTTTACAATTTCAAAAATCATTTGAAATGTTCTACAATCTTTTTGAATATTCTCATAAAATTAATTTGAAAAAAATCATTTTCAATTTTACCTGCGGTGTTAAGAAAAATTGTTACCATCCTGAAACCTTTCAAAGTCCTGCATAAGCTTCCAAATTTCATTTCGAAGTCCTAAAAAATATAGGATTTATTTTAGAAAACTTTTAATCTTTTCAAAATTAAATTTTTTTCAAATCTTTTAAAATAAGTCAAATTTTCAGAAACAAAAATGGAAAATCTTTGAAAATGAAGAATTTGCTTCACAATCTTTAATATTCTTCGACCTTTTTAGAAATCTGTTTAAATGTTTAAACAATTCATTATTATTGTTAATAATATTATCCTTGAATAATGCTAGAAATTGCGGTTTTTTCAGAAATTTTCCACTTTTTATTAACTTTTCACTTGGAGTGAGTTAATATTTAATTTAATATAGCAAAAATTATGGATATAACAAATTATTATTCTCCATAGCTATCTTCTTCCATATTAATAGTAGATAGTCGCGGCTTTTTCTAAATTTTGTTAACTTTTGTCCATTTTTTAATTAAGTTGAAGTAATAATTAATTTAGGTTGACAAAAATAATTGTTAAAACAATTTATTATTATTGCTAATAACATTCTCTTTGCTTGATACTAGAAAGTTGAGTTTTTTCTGATTTTTGTTATGAACGAATGATAAATAAACATGAGAGAGAAACATATTCCATTATTTGTTTTTGTCTCTTGTGTAAGATAGCTTGTTTGTTTAAATTAATTTCTTTAAATATTGTGAGAAGAACGAAAATAATTCACTTAAAAAAGTAAAATACTGTTTAAAAAATAATTCTTATTGAGCTTCAGTTATTATTTGTTCATAACTAAAAAGTCAAAGCAAAATTGAAGATGTTAAAAAAAAAACAATAATCAATTGTTTACATAAACATGTTTGTTAACTTGCCTTAATTATTACCGCGATAAGTGAAAAGTGGACAAAAAGTTTATGAGTTTTCAAAAAACTGCAACATTTTAGCACTTATCTGAGAGAAGATAGTTATAAACAATCATGAATTGTTTAAACAGCTATATTTGTTAAATTGCATTATTTATTACTTTACTAATTAAAAAGTAGTTACGGAGTCAAACATTTCAGAAGAAACCTCAACTATATTGCTTCAATAAAGAAGAAGATGATTATAAACAATGATAATTTATTCAAATAATTATTTTTTCTGAATTGAATTAATTATCCACTCACTCAATGTGAAAAGAAGATAAATGGTTGCGAATGTCAGGAGAAACCGCAACTTTCTAGCATTATTCAAATTAAATATTATTGATAATGACTATAAATTGTGTCAACAAATGATTTTGTTAACTTAAATTAATTATTAAACTTACTTCAAATAATATGTTAACAAAAAGCTGAAAATTTGAGAAGAACCTGCAATTTTCCAGCATTATTCCAAGAGAATATTATTAACCGCGCTTATAAAAATAGAAAAAAATCATAATTAGCGCAAAAAACTCGCAAAACACATTTTTTCACTTATGGGGTTTTATCGGAACCTTATGAAACAGAAATTGAGGGGTGATATTTCAAAAGCAATATTTGATTCGTATTCCATGGCTGATTGTGAAGAAAAATCTTTAGTTTCAACTCGAATAAGCTAATATTGAAGATTCTGAATAAAATTTACGAAAACGTATTTTTTTCTTATGGGGAATACGTGTTAAACTTCATGAGGTTAGCGCCACCTCTAAATATAATTTTTTTCGAAAACAAATTTTTTTTTTTGTTTGGATTCGAACGAATTTCCGGGCGTTATTCATAAAAATTCGAGAAAACAATTTTTTAAACCACCCTAATATACGTAGGCATTACTGGCAGTAGGGTGTTGTCTATATTTTTTTTGTAATTTCATAATATTCATTTCTTGAACTATTCAGCAGTTCAGCATCATCATCGAGAAATGTTAAATTATGAACGGTTCTAACGCACCTTAATTTTACAATCTTGTGCCTGTATTTATATTTTTATTGTTCACGCGAACGTGCAGTGTAAAATGTAACAAAAATGTGTTTGGATGGACCCACATTATGGAGAAAAATAAAAAATTCTGCTAAAAAAATTCGCAAGTAAGGTTTTTTTTCGAGTTGCGAATTGCACGGGCAACCTAATAATATTTGAGAAAAAAAAGCTCAGTAAACGTATGTCCGCGGACTAATTTTTATTCCGTTAAACCTTTTTTTTAAAGAAATTATTCATCAAGTTCTTGTACCTGATTGACCTGATTGACCAAACCGAAGATTTGGTCAGAACAACCAAAAAATTTAGTTGAGTAAACCAAATATTTTCCTGCCAACAATATTCTATGGTTGATCAAAAAAAAAATTTGTTGATTTAACCAAATTGTTTTCTGAGTTTACAATTATAATATGTACACGTTCGAGTGCCTACTGAAATCCCTTTTTTTATGTTATCGTACTTTTGCCAGATTTGAAGAAAATATTTTCAGGTCACTACGGAGGTTCATATTCCAAAAATTCTACTTTTTGAAGATTTTAAATTATTGTTTCTACAATCTCAACAACCATACCTTGTACAGTTTCGAATTTTTTCAACGAGGTACTTTTACGTTTTATGATGTTTTTTAAAATTATGTAAATATAATTCTGAGATTCATAGAAAATTTTAAAACGTTTTTTAAGATTTCACATAGGTCAAATCAAAATATGAACAAAGAAGTGCAATTTAAACTAACTGATTGAATTTATACTGAAATAAAGATAAATTCTTAACGAAAAACGAAATAGTTGAA